>VDFB02265635.1:68998-319325 GCA_007258455.2 Sequoia sempervirens
TTAAAATCTTGATTTAATAATGTTGTGATAACATATTTTTTATAAATTGAGAATTGATTAAAAGAACAGGTACAAGATAAGGTGATGGCCACCAAAGATCAATCATATAATTTCCTTACTATCAACCAAAAGTGTAAATATTTTTTGATAACCATATTTTAAAATAGAACGATCTTTCCATTTCAAGATTTCTAAGATCTCCATATTCAAATTGATAAAATGGAAAATTAACCTCATAAAAAGCTTCTTTAAAACATTATGTTCTTTTTTGACTACAAGGGATGTTAAACTAAGATTGCAAATTGTTCCAATCTTGAAATCAAATCCTTAACAAGAATATCTTTAAACTCCATAATACCCTTGGAGGCCTATTGTTTGGTAGAACAATCTTGGTAGAGAGCAAGATGTTTATTGTTTCAACTCAAATTCCACCATATAGATCTATGAGTAGGGAAAACATTATTGGCCCTTACAAAAGTTTCTTTATTGTTGGTCAGAGGCTTAACACTTTTCCAAGCTCTTCATATGTTTTTGAACACATCCAACTCAATAGATTTAACATAAAAAATTACCAAACAAAATATTATGAGGATGCAAAGTTGCCTAGTGTTTTCCTTTTCTAGGCTCAAAAAGTGCAATATTATTTCTAATTAAAAATTTCATGGTTCATTACTATTAAAAGGTTTAACCATTTAATCATAAGAGAAATACTTTGAAGCTTGAGATCTTTAAGACCCAACCTCCAATATTTTTTAGGAGACAACATCAAGACCACATCGCAACTTTACTTATTTTACTTCCTTTTCCATCATATCAAATAAAATAATCAATTTTTTAATCCTTTTAATATTACTTCAAAATAACTAGGCATAAGAATAGTAAATGTTATAAGAAGATAAATATTTTTGAAAAAAACTGCTATCTATCGGCCTAAGAAAAAAGAAAAGTTTGTCAATTTGTCAATCTTCTTAAACATCCATTCCCACAAATCTTTCAAACAAGGTTCAAGTAAAAAAGGAATACCAAGATACATCACAATCTTATTTGAACCTCCTCATTGCTACTTCAAACTTTTAAACCACTTTGGAAGAGAACCACTCCAACTTTAAGACAATAGAATTACTATTAGAGATTTTTGTGCCTTGAGGCCTAACAAAAAATATTTTGTATATCCACAACATTGTCAAAATTCTATTTACTCATCTCAATAAACAATGCAATATAATCAATAAATTGAGCATTGAGAAGATTTTTATTCTCATTTAAAAAAATACTTCAAATAGGAGGACTAGGCATCTTAGTTGTCATAATGTAATACAAGGCATCAATAACAATAAAAAAATAGAGTAGGGGCCAAAGATCATCCTAAATAGAACCTTGAAGAAAAAAATTAAAGAAGTCCTTAACATCAATTTGGGTAGAAGCATCTTTAAACAAAATTTTAACCCATTTATAAAAAAGGTCCATAAACCCAAAAACTTGTAAAACATATGTAACAAAATCCCAAAACATATGTAACAAAATCCCATTTCATGTTGTCATAACTTTTGTCTAAGTCAAGAAGAATCATAAGTCTTAAACATTTTGATTTTGATATTTTGTTTGATTCAACACCTCCCAATTGGTTATCAAGTTCTCCAAAATATATCTTCCTTCAATAAATCCATTTTGATTAATAAAAACAATATTTCGCAAGATATCAATCAATTTGAAGAGTGAGGAGCTTAGCAAATATTTTAGAAGACACTTTTTTTTTAGACTGCAGGAATCGGTCGGGTATTCGTCCCCCTATAAACTGCAATGTGCCTGGTAAAATTTTTTCACATGACCGATGGCAGTAGTGGTGGCGTGATAGGCCCTCTGGTACCATGACTTCGGGGGGGGACTAGACCTTGTGACTTCTTGCCTGCAACAGGATGCTTTAGCCAATTGAGCTAGGCCCCTCGCCCCATTTTAGAAGACACATTGAGTAAGGTAATGGGTCTCCAATTTTTCTCTAGAGTATTATCTTGTTTCTAAGATAAGAGATTAATGAATCCCTTAATATTATTAACACCAAGAGAACCCTTATCCAAAGCAACAAGATCTTTAGCTAGCCAATAATTATTAACTTTATAAAACTCAACAAAGATACCCATTAGCAAGAAAAGAGGAGTTACATATTGGAGTTTTGAGCCTTAGGATTTCTTAACGTTATATTTATACCCTAGTGCTGACAATAGGAGAATAAATAGAGAATGTGAAGTAGAGAATATTGCTATGTGGTACTATAACAAGGTTTGAACATGCATCACACATAATCTAAGCATAAATATTTACCATCACTAACTGTCTCTGATATATACAAAGTCTCTATTTATAATATTCTTTTCTATTTGTTTTTTTTCTTATTCCTTTCTCCTACTTACATCATCGTACTATCTTATATATATACATGTAAATGGGGACATGTCCCTTAGACATTATGCATATTCCTAATCAACCTAAGCGACCTTATGGTGCACTTTTCATTTGCGATCACTTGTGATAGATTTTGATAGCTTCTATACCTTTGCTCTAACCTTTTCCAATAATACCATCAATTCTTGGGGCTTTATTATTACTAAATAAGTTAGTAGTTCTAATAATTTCATCTTTAGACAAGGTCCTACACAACTCCTTAGCATCTTCTTTGAATTTTCTAGGAATGATTTTCTTTCAAAACTCTTTGGCTTCTAGATTTTGATAAAAAAAATTAGATGAGAAAATACTTTGATAAAAACTCTAAAAGGCACGTTTCATATCCTCAATATTATTAGATTTAGAGTCATCAATGTCAAATGGGCCAATTTTTTCTTTATTTTGTTTACATTTTAAAATATTGAATTTTTTTGGTACCTTTATCACCTTCTTTAGCTAATTTAACTTGGCCCTAATTTCCCCCCCTAATTCTTGTAATCCTGTAAACATCTCGATTGATGTTTGACTCTAAATAGTTCTTCATGAACAATCTTATCATTGATTGTGGTATGCATCAATTTTTCAAATTTAAAATGTTTTCTTCCAAACCACATTCATTTTTTGTCCTATTAATAGCCTTTTTTCCTCACAATTGTAAAAAGATCTTTCCAAGCATTAACCAAGCTATCCCATTTTTTCACTGTAGAATTATCACAAAATAAATAATGAATAATGTTTCTCACATAAAATACTCTCTCTAGACAATATCTATCTTTTAAAATAGAAACATTTAACTTGAAAGTAAGATCCTTTAGGTTTGTTAAAGACTTTAAGAGAGGCTTCAATAGGGGAGTGATCAAACATATTTGATGGATACATTTAGACAAAATTATTATTACTACTAGACACAACATAAGATACCTCTTCATCATCATAAAATCTATCAAGTCTAGAATATACTTTTTCCCTCTTCTTATTCCTAGTTTTTTTTTTCAATAAGGTCTAAGATATTGTAAATTCTCTTCATTTAGACCAAAAAATTAGCTCATTACCTTCCCATAGAGCATATGTACCCCCAATTTTATCTTTCTTGTATTCCACCATATTGAAATACATCTTAGACCAATTCAATTTCACAAAACACATCTTTCTCTATAATCATTTGGAGCATAGATAGAGCATACTCCAAATCTAAAGCCATTGTTCTCAAGAATGATCCAAACCACTTTGTTACAAGAAGATGATCAATTGTTTACCACAAAAAGGCACGCACTTGGGCCCTACAAGTATGGTGGTCCCACTTTTACCTTTAATCATGTTGGGTAGAGAAGAACATAGAATTTCTCAGAACAAATTTTAAGAGAACTCTAATTGGAAGTCCACAACCTTAACTTCTAGTAAACAAAGAAAATCTAAATTAGGCTTCTTATTACAATAGGATCTAAGAATATACTTTAAGGAGATTTAAACCTTTTGAAGCATGTTGCAATAAAAAGGTGAAGTTTGAATCATGTCTCAAGAGATATCTTAGCTCGAGTAGCCTAAAATTATTTAATAAGATCATACCCTATTTTTATAGGGGAGACAAGGAGTTGATGGTAGAAGAGAAATACACATAGGATTGTATGTTGGTTTCATCATGTCATATGTGTGCCCTAATACATGAAAGTATATAAGAGAAGGATTTGGAGGTTCATAATTTTTTTTAGAAGATAGTAATAATTAGGTTAGAAGGTGAGGGAATTTGGGAACCCACATATAGTGAATCTTGATAAATTAAATATATTGTGAGAAGTCACACCCTATTGATTAAAATGACGATTAAGTATCACCATATATAGTAGGTGTGATATGCTTGAGAAAATAAACATTAATTAGGAGAGTATCCATTGTAGGAACATCAAGTGTAGAAGGAGTTGAAAGAGTATGTTCAAGATCTCTTAGCACATCTTTGGATGTGAGACTAGAGTCAATATTTGACAATGCCTTGTCACAAAGGGAGAGATCATTGACATGATGAGTAGGCAAGGTGATGCTAAGAAAATGATCAATGATTTCATCACATTCTAGAATATCCTTAGAAAGGAAAAGATCCTCATGTAAAGAAAGAGAACAAGTGGACAAAGAGGAAGATGCATCATGAGATGAGGGATAAAAGATAAAAGATATGTTACTAATAAGAGAAAAATATTCATCAAAGAGAGTGTTGATAGGTTTTTTGAAAAATGTGCCAACTCAAATGAAATATTAGGTATTTCACCTCCCTTGAAAGGAAATAAAATCCAAAGATTGAAAATGACTGCCCCAAGGTCCCTTACAACTTGGTCTTGGTAGATAGATTAGTTGTTCATTGTGTAAATTTTTGGCAACATGAAGGGAATTACACAATTATTTTGTTGGAATCTTAAAATAATGGTTAGATAAACAATGAATTCAACAAGTCGACCACCAAAGCATAATGCGGTCATGTACTAATGATAGAGAGCACCAAAAAATACTTATTACATCTTCCAATGTGATCCAAAACAATTCACATGTTGGCACACATCAATCTAAGTCGACATCAAAGGAAATGTGTAGATGAAACATGAAGAACATAACCAGTCGACCCTAAAACATACTTCCAATTGAATTAACTTGATGTGATCTCAAATAGGATATGTCGGGACCCAAATCTACCATAACACATCTTCAATTACTAGCACAAACCCCCAAGCACATGGCACAAGCAAAAGAACAAGCCATGTCGGCCAAATATCTACAAATAACCCAAAAAGCCAACTCAAGACACAATGCAGCATCAAAACAACCAAAAAACATGTGGATCACATGGGGATGTTCCATGAAAATCCAACAATTCCATACACTTATTTCATATTGTCATGCCATCAATAGCCACCGCAGATCAAACAGGAACATATCACTTCATCTAAGAAGTACAAAACACATGATTAGAAGATGTAACATTAACAGATCAACTTGTGGAACACTTCATTACATGAAATTGGAACTGGGACATTGCACATATGTTGAGAACACATTCACCAAGCCGCAGGAGCAAAGACATCAATGTGGATAAATGCAGAGCATTTCCCAGACCAGTCTAGACAACCAACAACACTACCAACCTTTTGCAATTCACATAAATATCGTTGGCAACATTGGTGACCTGAAAAGATAGGAGTGCAAAATCTATAGAGCACTAACTTCGAATCCAAAACCAAAAGACTATATCTTCAATAGTAGAGGAATGCGAATAATTCTCCTAGGCAAACTTTAAAGCAACTTATTGAACAAAAAACACTTAAGCAACTTACGAAGGCCATACATTTCTTTCAACAACACATGCTTTATCAAGAACATCAGGGGAGAGCATAAGACATATTGTAGACCTTTAGCAACATCTCTCCACTCGGTTAGAAATACTTCTAATGCTTCTAATCCTCATCTTAATATATCATTATGAAACTAACTTTGCTGACATAAATCATACTCAATGACATCCAACTATAAACTTCAGAAAATATCAAATAAGGCATGACATCTAATCATGAACAACAAATCTTCTTAGATAAGGCATGACATCCAACCATGAACTTCATCAATCTTTTTGAACATCAATGTTAGTACATACTGAATGTTTTCAACAATGACAACCAATGCCAACTACAGTAAGGACATCAGTACCAACTAATGCCAAAAAACTCCCAAGCATCAACACTAAGTACCAACATCAATGACAACCAATTGCCAACAATCTCACACAAATATCCTCAAGTGTTGACATCAATGACAACTAATAATCAATGTTGACATCAAAGGCAACAATTGCCAACAATTCTCTAATTGAGATTTGAATGAAGCCTTAGAAGAAGTAGAAGTTTTCTAAAATTCTAATTATACAAGTGGATATGACGTAGAAAAATTTCCAAGAGATCAAAAATAGGGATAATAAATGTAGGGACTAGGTCCTTTACTTGAAGTGTCTTCTAATGGTAACCTTCATGCTAATGGTTTGAATCATAACTTGGATTAAGTTTGTAAGTCAAATATTTGAAAGTATATTAGTATGTGATAAACATATTTATTGGTTTCCCACTATTAATGAATTTGTTATGCATAAAAATGAGTCGATGACATTTAATTTTTATGAAGTATGTGTTTTCCCTTGAGGATGAGTGTCATAAATGAGCTAATGGATTCCTCCTGACACCATCATGTAGATGAGGATGGTAGTAAGTTGTAATATTTTTATAAAACTATCAACATGAATGTGACAACTCAATTTATAATTTCTAAGGTTGTGCAGTTTGTGTGGGACATGAATACACATGAATGGATTTTTAGGATGCAATATAAGGATATGTTTGAGGATCAACAAAAAATGAAGTTCAATTTGATTATGGTTTTGATTGAACTTTTTTAGTTTGACACCCATAAAAAAATGTTGGATGTTGATCAAGAGTGTATTAAAGTACCTTTTTCTTTGTTGTATGAGTTGGATACCTTTACTTTTAGCATCAACCTATATAATGAGGTCAATCAATGTAATTGTGTTAAATCATGAAAGGTGATGTCTCTTTTTCACCTATGTGTTCATTTTTGTAACTAAACTTTTGAGTTTGATGCACCAAATCATACCTTGGATGAACATGATATTCATGAAAAATGGTCATATTTTGGATTTCCTATTTATTTCCTTTGATTACTTAGAGAAAACATTGTGACTATTCATGCAACACTGACAATCCACATATGCATGGGCAAGTAAAGTGTTGCATGTTATAATTCGGAAGCTAGTGCATTTTTGTGTCAATGAAGGATAGTCCCTTCACCGAGATTATTTTTGATAGAAGAAGTTCTCTCAAATTTGTTATAGCCTAAGTCCATATATTCCATGTGCAAGGTTTACCTACATCCTTTTCCTAAGTCCATATTGTCATATGTATCCATATAAAATCTTTATCACCAATTCGTCCATCTCTGTTAGCTATAAATATTTGTTTTATTTTGTTTGTATTCCTTATTGTGTTGTCTTGATGTCTCTTGTACATGGGTGTGTGTGCATCTTAACTTTCCAACTCTCCCTTCTTCCTCTTGCTTATTTTGTTATGCTCCCAAATATTTGCCTATATTCTTCTGATTGCAAGAGGTGCATGTCCCCAACCAAAGCCAATGTTGGAACCACTCTCAAATTCATGTGTTGTCTTAGGTCCTTATTTACTCCCCTCATAGATTACCAATTTGAAAACTCATAAAAGGGACACCTTGGTCAAGTCATATCTAGTGTTGCACATTACACCCACCTAAGTCTTTGTTTTTAACTTATCTATTGAAAATTCTAAGTTTTGAGAGGGTTTTCTCAATTAAAGTGTTTTGGTGGAACTTCATAGTTTCTATGAAACTTTACAACTCTTGAAAATATCTTCTCAACCTCTACTTCCTACCTCCTTTGTTCCCTACAAAAATGTGTAGTTTTCAAGAAAATTATGCAACTTCTACAAGTTATTTCTTGGCCTCCACTTCATGACCCCTTTGTTTCCTACAAAAATTTGGACTCCACATGCAAGTTTGTAAATTTTGTAAGTTACATCTCAACCTCTATGTCCTGCTTCCTTTATTCCCTATAGAATTTTGTTGTTTTCATGTAACTTTAAAAAATTTGTAAGTTGCTTCCTAACATTTGTTCACCACTTCCCCTCATTGCTTGCAAGAATTCAAACACTGCATGCAAATTTACAACTTTTACAATTTTATTGCCAAGTTTTGTTTATTGATAGCTTGTCTTAGCAAAAAATTCACCTCTTCCTACAAGAAGTTCCTGAGGAGAGGAATCCAATTGTGGTAAAATATAACAGTGTTGATTTTGTGAAGTAGTGGCCTACAAAAATGAAGAAGGGACTAGAGAACACAAGTAATTAGTAAAAATATGTCGATTTTGCAGGGAAGTGACATAAAGTGCATATTGAAAGAGGACACAAATTCAATTTACAAAGAAGGAAAAACAGTAATAATCTACAATGTGAAGATGAGAAATTGAAATATGAAGGAAGGAGGAGGTAAAGAAGTTCAATGTAGAGTGAAGAAGAGAGATCTAGTGGATAAAGAAGATATTTGGATAAAAAAACAAGCATGAGATCACTATACCAAGAACCTTAAAATGTTCATGAGTCTCCAACTCATGGAACATTTCACTTACCCAGCATGTCTAATGCAGGAGAATTTGGGTCCACAGGAAATCTTGCATCACCTAGAAATATTTTAGGTTTTATTTTCTATTTCAATTTAGTTTTAGTGTGTTTTAGTTATTATTTAAGTTTTTTTTGCTTTGGAGGAATTTTTAGATTCAAATTAGAAAATTAAAAGGGTAAAAGCACAAAGCTGTGTCACACTTTCAGCCAACTTATCAGCACAACTAAATTTAAGTATTTCTAACTAAAAATCAATTTTGGTCAAACATATGATCTAGTAAGATTCATTCTAGCTAAGTTAGATACTTCCACAACTTTTTCAAATAAATTTGTTGGCTAAAAATATATGGAGCACCACTTTGAGTCCAATTTACCAAAAAAAAAAAAATTATTTGAAAAAATTGAAGTTTCAATAACTCCTACTAATGTAAATAACATTTAAAAAAAAATATAAAAATACCCTTTTGTAGATCCATAAGTGTAGTTTTAAAAAATATATATTTATTTCAATATTTTAATTATTATTTATGTTTTATTTTTTATTTTACTAAAAGTAGGTTATCAGCACAAAATATTAGGTTGATTACCATGCCAACGAAAAAGACTAAAACTTATTTAAAAAAATTGAAAAAAATATGATGCACTAGACAAAAGAATCTCTTTCAAGATGGTATAATTTTTTTTTCCATTTAGATAAATATTTAATATGAAAGTTGACGTTCGATGGAAACAACTATTTTTTGATTCATGTACATTTTAATTTTTATTTAAAAATATATATTTATCAAAATTAGAAAAAAATATATTCATGGACTAAAGTTTCAAATTATAAATACACATAAAAAAATTGAAAGAAAAAAAATTTACTATAAAAAGTTTGACGTCTCATGCAACTTCATTTTTCAGCATTTTATCAACAACTAAATTATAGTGTTAATTTATTAAAAACTAGTTTAAAATAATTTTTTAATTTTTTTTTTTAAATACAAACATAAAATATACTAAAAAATACATGTTTTACTAGTTTACATCATTTCAAAATTCAAAACATATATGCCACTTTTTAGTGATTGAAGTTTAAAAGTTGGATCAACGTTGGTCATTTTCTTTATAAAGTGTGACACAACTTTGTGCTTTTACCCAAAAGCATAACCTTGTGGAGGATCTTAATGGGTATCTACAGATTAAATTTGGTGAAAATTGGATAAACAATGGCTAAGTTATGCTCATGTTGGTTTTTGGTCTTCAACTAGACTTGTGGACTTTGAGTCTATAAGTGGACTTGCAAAATATGGGTCTATAACCAAACTTGTGAGATTTTGGTGTTGAAATGGATCTTTTTTAAACAAATTCTGACTTTGTTTTTGATATTTGTAGGAAACTCATGGCCAACTGGATTTGTGGGCATTTCATGGTCAACTGGATTTGCTGATATTTTGTGAGCATCTGAATTTGCAAGTAAACTCAAGTGAATCAGATTTTATTTAATTAATTGATTTCGATGAACTTTCCCAAATTTGTGTGAATCTACTAGCTAAGTGGATTTGTAGGTGAAGTCAAGTGAACTGAACTTCTTCAAATTAAAGAACCAATTCATATGAAGAGCTTTGATGATGAGTTAGCATTGTAAATTTGTAGATGAATGCAACTAAACTAGATATGATAACATAAGAATGCCAACATTGTACAAATTACAAGTAAATGCTATTAAATCAGATGCATGCACTAATCAAAAGGTTTAGTTCAATAAGTAAGGGAACTTCCATAGAAATGAAAACATGATGAAATAATAATATCAATAAGGTATAGAGTACAAGGTTTTATAAATGAATCGGATCTATATGATTTGTAGGGTTTTACAAGAACCCAAAAATGAACCAAACCATCCAGAGTTTTCTAAGTGAACCAAAAATTTGTGAGAACCCAATAGTGAACCAAACCATGCAAAATTTCCAACTTGAACTAGATTGTTTTACCTTGTCAAGGTCATTTCATTGCTATAACCACCTAATCTTGAAACAATTCAACTTCTTGAAAGTTGAGAGTATAAAGGAAAGTTGTTCTAATCTTTTGGGGGTTTTTTGAAAGGGGAATTTTGGGAGGTTTGGAAGGTGATTGTAGGTGATTTGAACATCTAAATGTACTCATGGTGTTGTAATATTTCTTCTTTAACATTTGAAATAAAGTTCAAATAAATTTGTTGTTGTGTTGAATTTGTGTTGTTGGCTATTAGATTTTGGTTGACTGATAAGACCCCCATATCTAGACTGCATCAGTTACATCTACTTCCATATTCATTTTTTCTCTACTCAAAATCTTATAATTTATTCACTAAACTGGCACAAAAATCTAGATGTACAACATGCAAATTCTTTCATGAGAGCTTGGATTGCATTCTGTAGATCTTGAAGTGCATGTATATTGTCTCCTCTTATAACATTTTAAAAGAAAAATTTGTACCACTTTAAGAAAATGTGTTATAAGATGTTCCAATGACAAATACCATTATATAAATCACAACTCAAGTAATATAATAAAGAACATTTCATTTCAACTAAGTTATTTCTTAAATAATGGGTATCTTGTTCTATACTATACTATGCATTGCATCTCATTCTTATGACTCTTTTTTTTATTGTTCTAACAATCTTTCTTTTAGAACACAATGGTTATGCCAAATTTTCCCCTCTAAGAGATGGATCGAGTTGAGTTCTTGGATCAACTCTTGAAATTGTTGAATGATACAAGATAATCAAAATGATCTTGGGCATTCATTTGTTCTACATTTCATTCATTGAATGTATCACTAGCCAGTTATATTGATATCACGATCATCAAATGATGGTGAGGGTAGGTGGATCAACATATTTTATAGGGGTATGAAGGACCTCATCCTCAATTTTTTCTCATATTGACTTGTGCTTCTTATGTATTATGTGGCTAAATGAATCCAATAATATTGATTAATTTAACCTTGCAACCTTTGGATTGTTGACACATTTTTCAAATCCCTAGTTCAAATTTGTACTACAATGAAACAGATTAAATTGGAACATATTCCATATATAAATGTAAAACCCTAATTTTCCTTAATTTTTTAGAATGGGTCATTTGGCTTTAATTTAGAGGATGAAGGATCTAAACATCCAAACATTCGAAGGGGCCTCAATTAAGTGAAATGACCACCAATAGTGATTCAATAGTGTTTTATAACATAAATCACACTTAGTAAAGAATTTGATTGTTCAAACTAAAGTGTAATTCATGGTTTTTCCTTTGGCTCAACCAAGGCATGAATCTAGTTACGGGTCCTAATAAATATGGACCTAAGAAGACTATGTGATAAACCGCGTAATATAAGGCTAGGACTTTATTAAAAGGAAGGGCACACACAATGCTAAGATATACATTAAAATGCAAGAGAAACAATTAATCCCTCAACTACCTACAATAAGCAACCACATCATTTCACATAATTGGCCACATAAGTAGAGGTTCCACCATTTTCAACCATAGATATCCATAGGAAGCATAAAACAAGTCAAATATATATGGATTTGAGATATATGGCTATTATAGCATATTTCCAAGGTGCACACATAAGATTTTGTCAATGAGACCTTTCCATGTTCCATCAACTAGGAAACACTGTAAGTTGTACCTAGCATATGTATCCATATAATATCCATGATACAAATGTAGATACATCACCATGCACGAGAGAATTTCACATCAATAAAGCCTTGGTCCTGATGGCTCCAAAGACTCACGAAAAGCTATAGTACACTAAGGATCCAATTAAGTTGAGCCCATGTGTAAACCTTGCATTAATACTAAAACCAAAAATTTCTCAAGCTCTCTATTTTATTTGGGTTTATTCATTGCTCCTAAGAACTTCATGCATTAGGATGTCACATGTGAATAAGTTCCAACCTTAAATTTAAGACAAAAATTAACAATGGAAGAGATTTGCAAGCACACATAACTAGAAACTTGATTGAATGGTCAGTGCAACAATGGACAAGGTATTTTTTGCAAATAATACAAGTCCATATTTTTGCATAAATATTTATCCGACAAGACAAAATTACTTGGGGCTATCACTTTTATTTTAATATGGCCACTACTTGCCTATGATTAGATGAATACACTAGAAATATAGTAAAGGCGCACCTTCTCTTAAAAAGAACAAGTTGGATATACTATCATGGCCACTACTTTCCTATAATTTTCTCTGGTATTTTAATTTGTGCACATCACGTATTTCTTGAGCAAATAATACTTCTAATATCTCCAAAGACACTAGTGAACCAAATTTTTAAAAGTCAAGTCTTCCCAACACTTTGCAATGTGTCATAATTCATGTTTATGTGTCTTCTACATATGTTACTATTTTCTTTGGATCGACGACTCTTCTTAGCAATGATGTTTTGTATTGCCATTGTTGTGTTCTTGATGAGGTATTATATTGGTATCTATAATTTTGACTATGAATCATAGGATGGATATGTTGTGCCTTTACATATTTGGATTATTACAATATTTTAGCTTCACTCCTTATAGAATATAGATATAGGAGTGATTAGTATATTTTATTTATTTTGGATTGATATTTTTCTATATCTTGATGTCTAGATCTCAATAGTCATAGATGATTTCCTATTAGATGTGATTATTTATCAATTCATATTGATACTATGTCAAGTTAGGTGTTTATGCATTGCTTCATCTATTTCTATATGGTGCAAGTACACCTTATGTTTCACCTAAGTGTGCAAGTACAAAGTTTTCCCCATTGTTGGTTAATTTATAGATGATTGCATTGGATAAAACATGTGTGTTAACATCTATCTCACTCAATTCGAGTGTGAGATGAGTCATGAATCCTTGTGTAAGTCTTGATTTGAACTAGTGACAATTATGGAATCCATATGTTTTGTTCAAATACATAAATTAACTAAGTCCTTTGCATCTGGTTGTGTTATCTTGTCACATTGCTCTGAAATTATTTTGAATGTGTCTTCCATATTTGTGAAATATTTAACACTTTGAGTCAAAAAGATAGTCATTGGTGCCTTGGTGGAAATATATTTAATGCATATTTTATTTCTAGAGACAAAAAATTGAATTGTATTTAATTGTTCTTTAAATATAAAAGATTTGCTTGTGAGAAATAGAAGAACTATAGTTGGGAACTTATTATAAATTAATTAATTTATTTTTAGTTTTCTTTAACCTATAGGAAAATATCAAATTTAGATGAATTTGTGGTATTGCCTTATTTGGATTATTGCATAGAAAATTACTATTGATAAGCTATCTTTTTAATGCACAATCTATAATTTTATTATTATGCAACATAATCTATTAAAGTTTGAAATAAATGAAATAAGAAAAATATCTTCAATTGGAAAAAATTAATTGTTAAAAAATATCTTTATTTAAAATATTTTTCATGTGGGAAATAAAGGGAAAATAAAAAAGGAGGGTTTATAGGGAATTATAAAAAAAGGAATGGGATTTTCTTTCAATATTTTTCACCTTTTACTTAAACCCTCTCTTGCTCCATTGGAAAAGAAATTTGGGAAGATTGAAAAGGATGAACTGGTATTGCTTTGGATTGGAATTGGCTTGGTGTGGATTTGTTTGTGTCTATGGAAAGGATTGTTGTGTAATACACTCTTCATGGGGATAATTTCTTCCATTATTCAAGCTTGTGTTGGGAAGGTATTTCTCCCATTTAAATTGCATATAAAACGAATTTCCTTAAGTGGCATTCCCATAATAGGTGGATGAATTTGGCCTCCATGTTCTGTTGAAAATCCAAGGTAAAACTTGCAGCAATAGAACTTAATAAAGTGGTTTGCAAATCTAAAATTGTGTTTACAAGATTACCAATAATGTATTATGTGATTAACAGTTCCAAACATGAAAGAAAAACAACAATACCACAAGTTGAGAACCACAAGTGACACAAGATAAACGTGGAGAAACCCTTGCAAGAAAAAAATTCACACCCAAAGAGATCCAATGTTTGTATTAATATTCAAATGAGATATAACAATACAATGTTCCTCTTTGAATTTTGGCAGCACTTTGTTACTCTAACAACCTACAAACAAGGTCTACAAACCACCATCTCAATGCTCCAATATATAGAAGTTTGTGGGAGAGAATACCACAAATGGTATCCAAAAACAACAAGTAAAACCACCTAGAAAAACCCATGCCCCCTTAGTGGACATCCTAGAAACATCGTAAAAAATATTAAATGATCACATGGCCCTCACATGGGCGCCTAACCCATAGCCAATGAAAATTGGTCAATATTGAGTACTCCATAACTCTCTGACGGTTTCATGCAAGAACATGCACCAACATGCAAAATTGGGCACCCCACCATGCAAAACATCAAATAACATGCAAGGAAATGCATTACAAAATGGTCCCCACCCAGAAGTTGGACCCCCAAAGCGAATATGCTCTTGGGATGCTTTGTAACCATCACCATAGTAGGTCCACCTCTTTGAATGCAATTACAATTTATTATAGGAAAATAAATAATAAATATTTTGTCCCCCGTGTCCTCTATAACACTTTCCAAAGAGCATGGAGATATATGATTATCAGATAGCAATTATAATATCACCTATCCTAACATTCTCCCACTTGACATTATGCATTGCAATTACATCCATGAGATACAAATAAAGCATATAATCAAGTATAGTGATCAAGGCCCACAACCTTCCTGCACCAAGAGAACTTATTTATGGTCACTGACTTCATGAGAGAATCTGCAACATTATCCAAGGTGTCAACTTTCTCAATCAACACCTTACCATTCTCAACCATTTCTCACACAAAAGTGATACCGAACATCAACATGCTTAGTATGAGCATGATACATAGGATTTTTGGATAAACATATGGCACTATGATTGTCACATCCAATCCTCATTGTCCTACAATCAAAACCAATGCCATTACCAAGTCTTTGTAACCAAACTACCTCCTTGGAGGCATGTGTAGCAGCCATATACTCTGCTTCGGTGGTGGACAATGCAATTGTAGGTTGTCTCTTACTCATCCAACTCACTACACCTCCAAATAAAGTAAAAACAAAGCCACCTTCGACTGTCCAAGTCACATGCCCAATATGCATCAACAAAACCCTATATCTCCAATGACTTAACCACATCATTAGTACCATGATAAACTTGGTCAAATAGTAATTTGAAGTACCATGCAAATATCTAAACACCCTCTTAAAAAAATTTCAATGCTCTCTACCAAGGTTAGACTTAAACCTGTTTAAAAATCCCACTGCTTGAGCTATATCTAGTCTAGTACAAACCATTGCATACATCAAACTACCAATGGCACTAGCATAAGGAACATTATACATCTCTTCAAAATCATTATCAAAATTAGGACACATGTCTAAACTCAACTTAGTACCAACCAAAAATGGAATATTAACTAGTTTACAGTCATGTATACTAAACCTCTACAAAATTGTATCAACATACTTACTTTGACTTAACCAAAACTTTATGTGAACCTGATCTCTATTGATATCCATTCCAAGAATAAATTTTTTGGCCCTCAAATCCTTCATATCAAATGTGCCAAAAATTTGATTCTTAAGCTCCTTAATCATCACCTTGTTGTTATCCATAAACAACATACCATCCACATACAAGACAATAATTAGTATTTCATCATTAAAAACCTTAATCTAAACACAATGATCCTTCTTACTCCTAATAAAACCCAACTTCAATGTAAAGGCATCAAACTTCTAGTACCATGTTCTAGACTGTTTCAAACCATATAGAGATCTCTTTAACCTGTAAACCAAGTGTTTTTTTCTTTCACAACAAAACCGTCAAGTTGTCACATATAAATTTCTTCCTCAAGATCCCCATGCAATAAAGTAGTTTTAACTTTCATTTTCTCTATTTCAAAATCATATGCAGCAACAATAGATAATAGGAATCTAATAGAAGTCAACTTAGCAACAAGACAAAAAAATTCATCGTAACCAACCATCTGCACCAAATTTATTTTTAAATACCCACTTGCA
This sequence comes from Sequoia sempervirens, assembly GCA_007258455.2. NCBI lineage: Eukaryota > Viridiplantae > Streptophyta > Pinopsida > Cupressales > Cupressaceae > Sequoia > Sequoia sempervirens. Next base: position 85,718 of record VDFB02265635.1, read on the forward strand.
ACCAATGGGCTTCCTTCCTTTGGGAAAACTCACAAGATCTTAGGTATCATAACTATCCAAAGCCATCATCTCCTCCTACATGGCCTACATCCAAGACTCACTTTCTTTTAAATAAAGAGCCTCCCTGTAGGATCTAGGTTCATCATTAGTACTCAACAAAGAAAATACACAACGGTAATTAGATGGGCTATACCTGTCAATTGGATTCAGATTCCTTATGGATCTTCTTGTACCATAGAAAAATGGATCTTTGAACATTTTCATGGTCATTTAGGTTTTTTTCCTGTGATGCTTGGCTTATTTTGCTTAGATTTAATGTTGTAATGTGACTTATACATTCACATTAGGTCTTGAATACTCAAATTATTAAGACTTTATGATGTCTTGTGAAGGTGTTGTGAAGTGTTGTAACACATTTCTATACTTTTCTAGACTCTTCTTCTTATAATTCATCTAAATGTCCCCTTTTTATCCCTTACCAAGTCTTATTCTAAAGTGTTGTAAAGTCTTGTAACAAATTTTCACACTTTTCTAGACTTGTCATCACTAAATACACCTTTCTTATGCTTTATTTGGCCCCTTTACGCACTTATAGGCCTTAATTAAGTGTGTTTTTTAATATAAACCAGACAAACATCATTAAATACAACTTATTTCCTGACACCCACTTGCTTGCCTTGAGTGGGACCCATTCACCATGGGTGGCGAATGAGTCCCTCTTGGCACAAAATTCAAAATAATTTCAAATTTCTTTCGGGTTTTTATTCATTAAGACCTTAGGTTGGCCTGTGATGTATTTTCGGGAAATTAGGGCATAAGTGTGTATAAATATATGTTTTTCTATTCATTTTAACCCCCATTCACCTATTCATTCAAGTATTCAGTCTTGCATCCATTTGAGCATCATAGCATCATTCAATCAAGCAATTATCAAGCATCTTGGAGCAACCATTGACATATCTTCAGACTTTAACAACAAGGGTTTGGTGAGTTTATGACACTTGCATGTTATTTGTTCATCATTCATTTCTCATTTCATTTCTTTATCAAGGGTTTGATTACCAAAGTGGGGTTTGACCAAGGCAAACCCCTATACTCTAACCCTTAACCATTTTCCCCCTCTTTTCATGTGTGTTTGTAGGTCTTGTAGGTAGATTTTTAGGTGTTGAAAAGTGTTCAACAAGTCAACAAAGACCTAATTCAAGCTTGGAGACATTATTCAACCCATTTTCTGCAGTTTCAGTTTCGTCAACCCGACAAGAAGACAAGTATAGATCTGGACCCACAGAGTTGACTTCATAATTTGTAGATTTCTGTAGGTGGATTGATTTGACATCAATTGTGAATGAGTCCCACTTCCAGGCTGGAGAAAGTGTTTTATGAGGTTTTTAGTTCCCAGCACCCTGAAACCTATTTCAACAGAATTTACCAAAACCTAGACTGATTCACCATTAGTGGCGAATGAGTCCCAGTGGTCATCAACAGTAATTTCTAAACATTCCAAAACCTTCTAGCATTATCATTCTATCTCCAGGTGCACTCCATTCAGTTTCATTAAGTTTTGTTTTCATTTGTGCATGTTTCTAGTTCATTTCTACATATAACACTGTGTTTTCAAACACTTCATATTTCTTAGGTTTTGCATAAATAATCAATCCATTTAATCAATTTTTTGCATTTATGTCATTGCATTTAGACATAATTTCATTGTACTTGCATTAGTTTGAGTGAAACACCTAGATTTTGTGTGGGGTCTATCTCTCTCCTTTAGGTGAAAAACCCTAATTGAGCAAGAGAGTCATAACATCCTACACCCAAAAATCTATGGTTCACTTCTCAAGGTAGGAGCAAGGGGTTCTTGTTTCTCTTCTTCTTCTACATGCTCATCTTGCACATCATCTGAACTCTCTGAACCATCTTCTTCTTCTCTGTCCTTAAATCCATCTAGTTATTCTTCCACATGTGCATCTTCCTGCTTTTCTATCTTTGTCTCGAAGTGCACTATTTTTGTCTTATCTTTCTCCCTTGGTTGTTCTTCACCTAAGTAATCTCTAAACTCCTTGAAAATCACATCTCTAGAGAAAATTGTTGTACCCTCAGCACACACGTCCCGTTCCGAACGAGGACCCTCTCTTTCCTTCGCCTTGTTGAGTCATTTTGTCGCCGCCTCATTTTGCATGCCCCCCGTTTTGGTGTCCTAGATGGTCAGTGTATCTCTAAATTCTCACCTCAAGTTGACCATGTTTCATGCCCGCAAAATTTTCTAAGTCCAGGGTCCTTGTGGAGTTCCCTTGGCAGTTTGCCTATGCTAGCGTCCTTGGCACCCTTTGGGCCCAGCCTCTCGGGTTTCCCATCGCGGGTTTCCCTTCGGTACTTGTTGTTTCAGGTGGCCGAAGGACCTTTTCCTTCCGCATCCTAGGTCTTGGTGCTTTGTTCACCGCTTCTCCGTGTCTTCAACGACTAAGTTCAAATTGCATGGCTTTGAGGCCTCTCGGACTCGGCTTGTCGGGATGCTCCTTCTGAACTTTTGTCGCATTTCTGTCGTTTCTAATAGCCGCCCTTCAATGGATTCTTGCCACTTAAAGTCTGACATTCCCATCGCCACCCTTATTTCTCAGCAAATTTTTGATGGCCATCAGCCCGTGTCCTTCCGGCCTTCGGGTCCCAGACCCCCGGCGGCTGTTTTCAAAATTTGAACTTAATAACTTTTGAGCTTGTTGTACTCACATTAATGAGGGTGCATTGAATGCACTTATGAGTATGAATATGTGGCCCAACCTTCCATTTTCACATGTCAGGTTGGACAGAAGAATTCAAAGCAAGCTCAGAGGAATCTAATGCCCTCGTCTTGCGTCGCCCTTGCGCCCGCTGCCTTCATCGACCGATTCCTTGCAGATTTAGCAACTTCCTTCGCTAGGTTCTTGAGATAGGTTCGTAGTCCGCCCTCCCATGTTGTTTTTGGTGATTTCACATTTAAACAATGAAAAAAATAGGGATAAAATGTATTCATTTGATAGAGGAAGATCATACCTAAAAAATCCATATGATAAAATTTCAAGAAAACCTTCAAATCATCATAAAATTGAATTTGGAACTTTCATTCCCCGATGTCATTCTTCCTATAGAGCGCCCGCGCCCTTCGGACCTGAGCCTTCCTGTCGCAGTTTGGTAAAAATTCAAGCTTGAATAACTTTGAAAAACATAGCATGTCTCCCCGGGCCCGCGACCCTGGATCCCCTTTGACAGATGGCCGTCGAGACTTAAAACGAAATTTGAATTCTTGACCTCCATTCTTGCTTCCTGGGCCCGCTCCCGCACAATTCCATCCCAGGGATGCCGCAAGGTTTTCCCTATTTTGAATGACACAATGGCCCCGTCCACCTAACCCTTGGGATCCTCCTATCCATTCACCGCCTGAGTTGAACAAACAAACAGTTGCATTCTTGATATCCTTCGGGTCCCGGTCCTCAGAGTTCCATCCATGGACCTCCGTTCTGACTTCATTGTTTTCAAATGACCATCAGACGACTGCCTCACACCCTTTGGGACCCAAGTGTCCTTATGCCACATGAATGACATGATGAAGTTTAAGTGCCTTGGCCCTCACTGGGCCCGCTTCGTCGGACTTCCGCCGGCGGGACTCCGTCTTGTCTCGACTGATGTAAAAGGGAAATCTATGCTTGACTTTCCATGTCCCAGAGCCCAATACCTCGAACAACTGATGAACTCAATGAAGGAAATCTGAAGGCCAAACACAATACAGGGTTCGGTCCATGTTGCTCCCATCGGACTTCCACCCGCTGCCCATTGTTTTCAAATGGTTATCCTCAAACAGCTTCCTAGCCCTTTCGGCTCGAGTACTTAAACGATTAATAGAATGATGTTGACCTTCCTTCTACCTTGCGGGTCCCGGACTCTAGAACTCCGCCCCTAGAACACCGTATTATCAAGGTCGTCTTTAACAACAAACCTTAGACAGCTTTCCCTCCTCACAGCTCTGAATGCCCCAATGATGATCCAAATGACCTTCAATCTAGAAACTAGTCTCGACCCACGTGCTCAAATTAAACCCTTTCCTGCATAGACCTTTCAAATAATCCAAATATAAAGTCAGGAGAGACCATACGGATTGCCCCACCTTGTTCGCCCTTTAAAACAACATTCCTACCAGGGAAATTCGGCCCCTAGGGCCTAAACTGTCCAAATTCCCTTCAGTAAACTACTAATGACATCTTGAAGTAAATGTTTGATTTCATGAATGATGTGTTATCTAATTGGACTTCATCTGACAGGGATTTTGGCTAAAATTTGTGTCTCCATGCTTGATTGTGCTCATCATGCCTTTGTTTGCAGGATATATGGAATCGGGTGCAGGACCCTTGGGGGCAACTGCAGAAAAAGACAAAGGAAAGAAATCAGGTAGAGCTCCTCATGGAAAGGAGGACAAGGATCAAATGAAGTACCAATTCCAAGGGGAGCCATTGCTCTCAAAGATCATTACAAACTAGAAAGAGATTACAAATACCAATATCGGCCACATCGATATTGATGAATTTAAACAAAGGGTTAGGATCAACCCTAAGACAAAAAATGCCAGATTAATCAAAGGTAGAGAAATTGCTAAGGCTGCGGGCTTCCCTCCATCTCTTGTCACTCCTGAGCTAGTAATGGCATGCAAGGCAGCATACCAGTCGAGAACCAGAACTATTGTAGACAGAGATGGGAACATTCTAGCTAACATGTCAAGCGAAGCGATAACGAAGACCTTCCACATCCCTACCTTTGGGGAGATGGAACTACCAACCATGGAGGAATGTAAGGAAATGTGGGATCAGGACCCAACTAGATGTAAGAAACTTATAAATCAATATTGGTTAAAAGAGAAAAGGGGTAGCACTGTGAAAGTTCCCCAAGAACTCTTCCGCAGTGATTTCTTTGAAGACTATCATGACCTGGTGAGCCTGTTGAGTAGAGTAACGGGCCTTCCCACTGTGGCCTATTTTCAAGAGTGGATGGTTTACTTTGTCGAACAAATTCTCTGCAGAAAGGAGGATGTTACCACACAAACCACATTCTACTGGGGAGGGATAATAAGCAATTACTTCCACCAGCAATTCATGAATGTTAAAAAGGCCTCCAAGTTCTATATGACATCCTATCTGGTCTATTCTTTGGTCGAGCAAAGGCAATATAGCAGTTTGTTCAGGGCTCTAGATGAAGAATCTGGTCAGGAACTGAAAGTCTATGATAGATACCCTCAGCTCCAGTTTAGAAACTTCAAGAAAGATTATTGCAAGGTGAATGACGCTTTCATAGGTCACATCATCAGGTTGCTTGGAGGCGATTTCGAAAGGCAAGTCTCCCACAATGCTCAGGCATTCCTCAAACAATACACCTTTTTGTTCATTCAGTACCCCAAATTCACATACATCTATGCCCAAGGCTACACAGAAAGGCCGAACAAGCTGCCCGAGTATCCTAATGACCTGATTATATTGTTAGAACTCTCCCGATAGCTGCGGCATGTACACACCCTGCTCAGTAGTAAACATTTGGTGGGGATCCCTTATCCCCTTTATTTTGGCCAAGGGATGTACAAGCTACAAACCTCTTAATGTTTTGGAAATTCAGAGGAGCTGGATGAGTACCATTTCCAGCTGCATTCTACCCGCCTGCAAATGGACCCTTATGGGCATATAAGGAAAGCACTTGGACCCGACTACGCCCATCTGCATCATGTTGAAGATTACTAGGGAAAATTTCCAAGATGATAAGGAGGTGCGCATGAGACATTACATGCGAATGACTGCCTACTTCGTAAAAAGGGCGAACTTATTCCCTATACCTGATCAGGTTGAGGAAGATGAAAGCAAAATTATGGATCCTAGGTACAATGCAGTCGCTAGCTTGTCACTACCTTCAGTAGACTGGGACGAGCAAGAGGTTGATGACCTCAATATCATAACTAAGCCAATCGAAGCTCGCACCAAAGAATGGGTCAATGGACATTTAGCCTGACTAAAGCAACAGGGGGTCATCCTGACCTATCAAAGCTCTAAAGTGAGTCGAGTGCCACAGATGATGGAGCTGCTATAGCCTCGACAGGAGAAACATCCAAATCTCCTCCACTCACTCGCTCCAGGAAAAGAAAAGAGACTGAGGAGCAGTAGCCTAACCCGAAGGTGTATGTAAGAAAGGCTATAGAAGGTGAACCTTCTAAGAAACATAAAAGGTCAAGCAGTATTACTATGGTGCCTATTATTCAGGAGGACCTACTCCATGAAGGAGAAGAAATGGAAACATATCAACCCAAGTCCCCACCAGCTGCCTCCATCACTATTGCTCCTCTGCCGTTGTCTCAAGTTATGGTGGCTACCTCCCCGCCCGCGGTGGAAATTTCGGTCCACCTTGCCTCTTCTTAACCAACTGGGCCAGTAGTAGTAGTTGATTCCTCCTTTTCCACCACTTCTCTACTCTGCTCTACCTCCATGTCTCCCACCACATCGCTTCCGTTGGAAATAGCAACAATACCAATACCAACGCTTACACTATTAGAGGCATTCTCGTGGCATATGCATAATGTTCCCTCTGAGATTTCCCAAGTATTGATGAATCCTACCATCCAAGCTGCCTTAGCGCAGATTCTTGCCAGTGCTCCTATCTTAAAGCCTCCAACTGAACCTCCAACAATGGAAGCCACAATGCAAATCTTCAAGGAGCTGGAATGACGAGAGAGGGAAGCAACAAAAGCATTGGATGAGGAAGCGGATGAGTACCATGAACATCTAGAATATGAGCACCTACAAATTGATAAAGTAGTTCATGAAACAGAAGAAACAGGATCTTCTGAAAGCGAAGATGAAGAAGAGGATGCTGGCGACAAATTAATTGTGCAAACTTTCGATCCTGACTTTGAGGAAGAGTTGTCCCAAAAATTAAAGGATGTTAGGGAAGAAATAGAAAGACCACCTTCCGGAGGAAGAAGACAAGAAGATGATAAGATGGAGGAAAGCATGGAACCTCCAACAGGACAAGAAGAAGGCCCCAAGAACAATGAAGAGATGCCTCTCTTAGAAGGGCGGGGAGAGCAAGAAAAGAAAGAGCATAAAGATATGTCACCTCCATGTGAGGAAGAGGAGAATATAGAAGATCAACTTGAAAAGGAGATTCAAGCTGATAAGAGCCCTAAAATAGAGCATCTCGAGGAGCACGGGCATGAAGATGAACGTGATGAAGGAAATGAAGATGAGAAAGAAGAGGAGGCTAAGAGGGAGGAAAGTCCCAAAGAAAACTTGCCCACCAAGTCCCCAATCAAGTGCCTAACATTCACCCGAGACTCCAATGAAGAAGAGGGAGAAGACACAAGGGCAAAGGAAGAAGCTCCCAAAGATAAGGAAATTGAAGTCATAAGGGATGAAGAAAAAGATAACAATGAATCAACCAAAGGAAAGGCTTAGATGCCCAAATGGCTAGAAAAGCAACTTGAGAAGAAGGCTCCCACCCTGAGTGATCCAAAAGCAAGACTGGAGGCTATCCTAGCTCGAGCGCAAATCACTACCAAGAAAGAGAGGAAGCCCAAAATCATATCCAAGGTGACGATGGATGCTTCTGGATCCCGAACTGTGCAAGTAGCAACGCCAGTGGTGGGAAAAGAAGGGATAAGCTATAATTTTTCCACTATTGATTTAGGAACAACTACCAGAGAGTAGAAGGTGGACCGCCTTCGAGAGTCCATCGCCATTGTAGTGCATTTAATTCAGCAGGATAAGATTTCGAAGGAAGAGCTTAAGGCATAGGTAGCTGATTTGACAGGTTACATCCAACAATGGTCTTCAACAGAGGAAATGCCTACCACATCTTCGGCCCCATCACAGTTACTGTCAAAAGAACAAATAGACAAGCTCAAAAAGAGGAAGAACTTGGATAAGACCAAGGAGAGTTGGTTCTAACAGGTCTTGTATGTAGGAAACATGCGCATCAATCATGATGTTAGGATAGCAAACAAGTTCTTGGATTTGTAACAGTCTCTTGAGGGTATGAGGAAACTTTGCACTGACTTCCCAAGGAGATACGACTCCACTTACCCGAAGGTAGAGGCTATTCTTAAAATGCCAAGCGTGACTTGGGAAAAGGAGCTTGCATTCAAGAAAGATGATCACTGGTTAGTGGATGTGTGGAAGTGGGATTTTGAGAATCAGAAAGAGAGGTTGGAGCAAGTGCTTGATAAAGTCGATCCCGACATTGAGTGGGCCAAGGAATTCAGAGCGTATTGCACTCGATACTTGAAGGTGATGATGGGGTATGAAATGCCTCTCATGCAGATTGATCCAAAAAAGATAAAGCCCCACTTCCAAAAGAAAATTGAGGACGGGATGTCGGATGAGATTACCACCGATTTCATGAGCTTTGCTGCCTGAGCCTTCACCCAGTCAGAGCTATTCTGAAACCATACTGCTAAGTATGATGAAGACTGGGAAAAGCTCACCAACCAATCCAAAGAATGGAATTATTAGGTGCTGCGATCTAAAATTTTGGAGGTTGATAAGCTCCAACTGCTGATTCTAAAATTCATGGAGTATGTTGCTTTGAAGAAGCAGGAAGGAAACCCTATTATTGATGAAGAATTCCTAACAAAATAGCTACAACAAAGGCAATCAACAAAAAGACAAAATGCTACAGTGTTATCACTAGAGGACAAAATAGGGAAGAGGACAAGGATGTATTTTAAAATGTAATATATTGGGGGATAGGTGAAACCCTAGTTTGTAATGAATCTTGGCCACACAATGCAAGTTAATCTTGGCCATTCATTCTACTTTTTGGACACTATAAATAGGGGTTCTTCTCTCATTTTCAAGAGAGTTGAGTTGTTGTAATGATATGCTGCAAAATTTTTAATAGAAATACATTAAATTTGGTGGATTTATGAGTTTCTTAGCATGTTTCATGATTCATCTCCCATAGTTAGATGATTTAGTTAGATTTACTTTGTTGTTTCAGTTAGTTTTAGATTGCTTTGATAGATTTAGTAATGTTGTTCTATAGTTGTGAAGATTTTTGTTGTGTAGATGACTTCCTTGTCCATACTTTTTGTTGTTTACTGCTGGTAGATGGCTGTGTAAAGTTAGTCTAGATTTAAATTCAAAGCTACTCCAAACTTTGATCTTTTATTCATGCATTTTTTATGGTGAATGATTGGTTAATCATTTGCAGTCCTTAGAAGCTAGCAAAAATCTCATGATACTGTGAGTTTTCTGGTTAAGTGAGATTTTGTTTTAAGGAAGTTGTCCACAATAGAACCTCCATGATCACTGTTCATAGTTAGTTTCAAATCCAGGAACCTCTCTTCTCCCCTGCTCTTTTTCCTTTTCTTTTAAGAAGTAACCTATGCTAAGTTTCATTGCACATTGTAAAGTCAGATCTTAAGATAATATTGGAGTTCCAGATTGTCATTCGAACCTGTAGCAAATTGCACATCAAACTTCCCATTTTAGGAGCTTCACCTTTAATATTTATCTCGCATCCAGCTACGTAAGTCCACCCTGTGATTACCAGCAAAATCACATCAAACATCAATTGAGGAATTCCATGCAAGTCATGACCTGACACCTGAGAGACCTTGGGGTGATTTTCAGCAACTTGTTCTTGGAGATTTCCTTTTAAGAGAGGTAGTGTGTTTATGTATTACATGTGTTGAGAAAGTGTGCAAAAACACCGCATCAACAAAAACCATTTTACGAGTTAGTGGATTCCAAAGCTTATAACCTTTTACATTCTCACTATAACCAACAAAGATTTATTTTTGTTTTTTTGGATCTAATTTAGAACACTTCTCTTGAGGCACATGAACAAAAGCCTCACAACCAAAGACCCTTAAATGTGAAATAGAAGGCTTTTTACCTATCCACACTTCATAGGGATTTTTATCAACAAGAGTTGAACAAGGAGATCTATTAACCAAATAACATGTAGTATTTATAGCTTCTGCCCAAAAGTATCTATCAAGCTTAGCACCACTCAACATGCTCCTAGCTCTCTCCATCGAGGTTTGGTTCATTCTTTTTGCTACCCCATTTTATTGGGGTGTATAAAGAGTAGTATTTTTTTGAACAATACCCACATGCTTACAAAACTCATCAAATTCCCTAGAAAAATATTCACCCTCATTGCCAAATCACAACACCCTTATCTTATAATTTGTTTGCTTCTCAACTAAGGCTTTAAATTCCTTAAACTTAGTGAAAAACTCAAATTTTGCATGCATAAAATAAATCCAAGTGTATCTTGAGACATCATCAATGAAAGTAACATAATAACAAGATTTTCCAAAAGAGTCAACATCCACTAGTCCAAGCACGTCTAAATGAATTATGTTTAATAATCTCTTAGCTTTATTAGTTCCATGAGGAAATAATGATCTATTTTGTTTACCAAACACACCATGCTCATAAAAAACATTTTCTCCAATAGGATAATCAAAAATGTCATCAACCAATTTTTTCTTCAAAATGGTCTTAAGACACTTTTCACTTATGTAACCCAATCTATGATGCCACAACATACATGTATTTTCAGTGCCTGTTACATTGGAAAAGTTAGAAAAATTGGAGGCATTAAGCTTAAACAAAGTCCCAATCTGAGATCCTTTAGCAATCACCAAACTCCCTCCTACAACCTACAACTAGACTTGTCAAATGTAACATGCATTCCAAAATCATTCAACTTGGATATTGAAAGTAAATGTCTTACAAGTCCTGGAATATTTAAAACATCATTAAGGGTTTTAACCCTTCGATCACTAAAACTCAACTTTACCTTTCCCTTACCAATAATCTTCTTTGTGTTGTTATCACCAAGGAAAACCTCTCCCCCATCATAAGTTGAATATGAATTAAACCACTCCTTTTGAGGATTCATATGGTAGGAGAAACTTGAATCAATAAGCCAAGCATCATCACTAATAGTGTTAGCAAAAATAAACAAAGCATCAGAATCACCATCTTTTGAGGACTTTTATGTGGAAGTATTTGAACTCTTTTTCTTGTTTTTGTACTACTCCTTCACATGTCCTCTCTTACCACAATTCCAACACTTTACTCTGCTCTTCCCGAGGGTTTTAGAACATCCTTTAGACTTGTCTCTCTTTTTGTCCCCTTTAGGCCCTCTTTTTTTCTTTGGACCCTCCTCGCACATGCAAGGCATCTTGGGATCCCACATACATGGAATTTCTCCTCATCTCTTCTAAAAGAAGTATAGCAATGAGACTATCCATATTTAGTTCTATACCACCACCACTTATGGCAACAATTAGATTTTCCCAAGATTTGGGTAAAGAACAAAGCAAAAAAATACATTTATCTTTTTCTTCTATCTTAACATCTATAGATGCAAGTTGACTTATAATCATATTAAAATCATTTAAATGTTCTACAATAGAATCACCATCCTTCATTTTAAAAGAATATAAACATCTTTTGGATACAATTTATTTGTTAGACTTTTAGTTTGGTAGATTTCACCTATCCTCCTCCACAACTTGTATGCGGTAGATTTTTTGAAATATTCAGGAGGACGAAATATGTGTTGGAAAATTCATTGTTAGTGTTCACATAAGTTAATAATGTGAGTTGTTAAAACAACTCATGTATGTGAATGTAATTATTTGTTGAGGTTTGTTTTTTTTTTATGAGTTGTTAGAATAACTCGTTTATGTAAAGGGAGTTGTTATAGGAGGTATAACAACACTCCTTTGATATAGGATATAAAAAATCCTATATATATGTTTGTAATCTGTATCATATGAATTGAGAATACAAACAATATTATTTTGGTGTGCTGATCTAAAAATAATATGGTATCAGAGCTTGCCAAAATCCTCAGTGAGCTAAAATGTGACTACATCCTATGTCAAAGAAAAGCGTTGGAATTGCTAAAGGAGTGATTAGATATTATAGTGTGTCTTGGCTTGTCAAAGGCATACTTACATCATGTGGATTTCACAAAGTTAGTAAAAGAGATTCGGGAATCATTAAATAAACTATTTGGATCTAAAGCAGAAAGTGCCAAGACAATATTGAAGCAAAGATTGTATGGATTGAAGATGGATGAACGTACAAAAATGGAAAATTATATAAGTTTCACTCTCCTAAATTAGCTAGCTGACATTAATGAAAAAGTAAAAGATGATGATGCAAAAGCAATACTTTTGAATAGTTTTCCTAAGCATATGTCTAGTATGGTGTTCACATTAAGCAAGGTAAACATTAGCCTTAAAGGAGTAATCTCTACTCTACTTGACAATAATGAAGACTCAAAATCTGAAGAAGTCTTATATGTACAAAACAAAGCAAGAAAAGGCAAATACAAATCCAAGTATATACCTTCAAAAGGAAAAATAAAATGTGTCTATTGTAATGAAATAGGACATGTAATTTTGAATTGTAAGAAGAGGGCACGGGATCTACCAGATGACAAACTAGATCAACATGCTTCCTTGGCTGAATAAATCGATTGGGAAACCAATGTAAATGATGAATAGCTATCATGTCCTAGTGATGAAGAATATGTGTTTTAGATAAATTCAAGCTTTGAGGTAGGAGGTAAAGGTGGAAGGAGGACACCCAGCGTCTTCTCGTCAATCACCAACGACGAAGTCACTTATCAGCTTTGGTGGCATTTTGATTTGTGATGTGTGCTTATATTTTCCATGTTTCTAATAATTAGAAATTTCACATCGTGGGGGGATATAAGATCAATATTCCATCTCTAGTGGTAGTGAAAAATTCTTTTGTTGTTGGAGATCGAGTGGCACGATCAACAACAGTTGTTATTTCTAATAATGTGTATGTTATTTCCTTATGTAACCTCCTAGTGTAAAATATTATAATGAACAAAAGCACTAGTGTAATGCAGTTCATGGATCTTGAAAAGGCTAGTGGTAATCCAGAAAACCATATGAGGTGAACAGATGAGTGTTGTCATGTTCATGTCTAGGTTTATGGTAAACCTATGTAAAAACCATGAAAGGTTGATGAGAGATGCCTTTCGTTGAATCAAGGTCATGAGCCACAAGAGTTGGGCATACTACAGTTGAAAGTGAATGTTCACACTAGGGAGGGGAATGTTGGAAAATTCATTATTAGTGTTCACATAAGTTAATAATGTGAGTTGTTAACACAACTCATGTATGTGAATGTAATTATTTGTTGAGTTTTTTTTTTTTATGAGTTGTTAGAACAACTCATCTATGTAAAGGGAGTTGTTGTAGGAGGTATAACAACACTCCTCTTATATAGGATATGAAAAATCCTATATATATGTTTGTAATCTGTATCATATGAATTGAGAATACAAACAATATTATTTTGGTGTGCTACTCTAAAAATAATAATCTGCAAGACACAACTGAATGGTTCTTCATGCCTTCTTGTCCATTTTATTCTAATCTTCATCAAATGTTGATTTTGGGTTTTTTCACTTGAAACTATCAACCACTGATATCTCTCTTCAAGGAGATCCTCCATCTTCAACTTCCATATCTCATAACTAGTGCCATTGAACTTCTCAATATCTAGATGAGAGGTAAAAGCCATGGTTTTCAATATTTTTCACAAATCTGTAAAACCCACAATGCACTGTAAGCTCCCACTGCAACCAAAAAACCTTCAACACTTAAGAGAAAGGCGTCCCTCTTTCAACATAATTGTTAGCTCTGATACCAAATGTTGGAAATCCAAGGTAAAACTTGCAGCAATAGAACCTAATAAAGTGGTTTGCAAATCTAAAATTATGTTTACAAGATTACCAATAATGTATTATGTGATTAACAATTCCAAACATGAAAGAAAATCAGCAATATCACAAGTTGAGAACCACAAGTGGCACAAGATATACGTGTAGAAACCCTTGCGAGAAAAACTCCACACCCAAAGAGATGCAATGTTTGCACTAATATTCAAATGAGATACAACAATATAATATTCCTCTCTGAATTTTGGTAGCACTTCATTACTCTAACAACCTACAAACAAACTCTACAAACCACCATCTCAATGCTCCAATATATAGAAGTTTGTGGAAGATCATACCACAAAAGGTATCCCGAAACAACAAGTAAAACCACCTGGAAAAACCCATACCCCCCTTAGTGGACAGCTCATAAACATGGTGAAAAATATTAAATTATCACATGACCTTCACATGGGCACCTAACCCATAGCCAATGAAAATTGGTCAATACTGAGTGCTCCATAACTCTCTAACGACTTCATGCACCAACATGCAAACTCGGGTGCCCCACCATGCAAAACATGCAAATAACATGTAAGGAAATGCATTACAAAGTGGTCGCCACCCAAAAGTTGGGCGCCCAAAGGGAACATGCTCCTAGGATGCTCTGTAACTGTCACCATAGTGGGTCCACCTCTTTGAATGTAATTACAATTTGTCATAGGAGAATAAATAATAAATATTTTGTCCTCATGTCCTCTAGAACACTTTCCAAATAACGTGGAGACACACAATTATCAACTTAGGATAGTAATTATAAAGTCACCTATCCTAACATGTAGGAGAGATTTAGCTTAATTTTTTAGTTTATTTTGCATGATATAAATTTTGAAAAAAATACAAAATAAAACCAAGGCTATGATTTTTTTTTCTTGGAATCCCTTTTGAGTTGAAAAGGTTGTAGTTGTGCATTTTAAACATAGAAGTGTACATTAAATTTGAAAATTCTTTGTATTTTAGAAGTTAAAAAATTGAGGTTTCAACAAAATCCATTAATAGTGGATTTGAATCTTCTATAATATTATATATTTTCAAATGGATGAAAATTGAAATATAGACCATCAATGAATGTTTTAAAATATAGAAAGATTAGTCTCCAAAATATTTTAGAATTTTGCATTGGGCATTGTGCCATAAATTTTTGCATTGTTTTTTATGTCGTATCCAAATTATTAATTTGGCATGTTGGTCACTTAAGGTTGAGGTATAGAGTAGGAAGCGAGTGGTCTGTCACCAATTGCTCGAATTTGAAAGGAATTTGTGGATAGAGCTAGTTGAGGGTGTAACCAAGTGATAACATAAATACATTAGAGATAAATAAAATATGCGACTAAACAAGATAACTATGTCATGTTTAAAATGTCTTGTGAGGATTTGAACTTAGAGATAAGGAACATGTCTAAACTCTCAAAAGTTCATGAATGTCATTAACCCCATGTGAGGTAAGATTTCTACTCAATATTCTACATGGTTGCCATGCAACTGTACTGACACTTATTAGCTTATTTCTAGGATCCTCATCCTATCCTATCATAAGATTTTGCATCCAATGTGATTTGTGACCACTAGCATGTGCATGGATGGCTTGTTGTACCCTCATACATGCATTGTTTGTGTGATGTGTTTTATAAATGATTGATTGGTGTTTGTTTCCGTATTCTCCTAGTTTTACATTAATTGATATGTTGCCATACAATCATCTCTTAGGACAAGTGGGTGGACCTAAGGGTTTCACATGATTGGATAGTGTTGAATCATTGTTGGGGACTTGTGAATCCTTTGGAGTAGCTCAAGATTTTGTTCAATCTAGAATCTTATTTCTTTTTTTGTAGTTTCCTATTCAAGTGATTTAGAGAAAATGTATAATTCAAGGTGTTGGTGTCCTCACTTGTAATATCATATTTATTATTTATTTCCCATGTGATGAAATGTACTCCACACACATAAGTGGCAAAGGCTCTATTATTACTCATGCATCTCAACGTTTGTGCCAAACTTACATGGCATAGTGAATGGTTTTAATCTTATTTGCTATGTGGTGATAAAATGATTAGAGCACTTAATTTCTCGTTTGGGTAAAATTAATGTGAATCTTTAATAGATGATTATCATGTCTTGTTTTAATTAAGGAAATGAATTGAACCTGGTTATAGTTGACAACAGTATCGGTAGAGTGGTAGTTGCCCTAGCTTTCTTATCACCCCTGTTACATGTTAGTATATGTGTATACAAGGGGATAAGTGTTTGTGATTCATGAGTTAAATAAAATATTATGAAGATTTCATTTGTCATAACCCTAGTTTTCAAGTTTTAGTATGTGTTCTCTCAAAGTGATTGACAATCTTGTGTCTTAGATTCATGTGTTTAATCAAGACATCTAGCCTAGATTGAGTTGGGTGTGTTCTCAATTTCTCCCACCTCTCTAGCTCTCAACTCTTGTACCTTGATCCACATCCTTCTCATTGTATGCCCTCATCAAGCATGTTGTTTGGGTGTGGGCATGTTGGAAACCTTGTGCTTGGCTCTTATAACTTGTTCAATCATTCCTAGGTTCATTATCAACATGGGAATTGAGCTCTTGGAAGAAAATTCGTGTTGAAGCCTAAGGAAATGTCTTGAGAAGTGAATTCTAGAAAAAAATTCCATTCAAACACTTTTACAAGACTATAATGCACAAAGTGGACTATATCGCATATGTGAGACTCTAGCACATGCTAAAGTACTAGAGTCCATTTGGCGTGTCAATGTCCTATGTGTTGTCATCCATTGGTTGTCAAATAGTTGGTACTTCCTAACAATTTTCAAAGAAAATTCTTTAAAAAAAATTGTTTCCCTTGGTCTACTCAATGTTTCTATCTTGTTACTTAGTAAAAAATATCATACCTTGTAATAATTGAAGAAAAATATTCTTGGAAATATTTTATAAAAACCTACAACAAATAAACTTTATATTGAATAAATACAAGTTGGATTTTAAATATTTAAAACTAAAACCTTAGAAACCGTAGATTATGTTAATATTTGTAAAGTAACCTTAATAACTCTAAAATATACCTCAAATTTCTTCATATTTTCTTAAAATACATTAATGTTCACACAACAACATTTATGGCTCAAGATTATGCTTTAGACTTCAATAGACTTCCACTCAACTTTAGCAAACCCAAAAAATATGTCTTACATTCGTGCAAATAACATTAAACCCTAACAATACATATTGGGTTCATAAATAGAAGAAACATTACAAATTAGATATCTAACCTTAACTAATACCCAAATTAATAAAGGAAGATACAAGATTGTAGGTAACACTAGAACCCCTTATTAATATATATTAAATGTGTTGAAATACACTTGGCTTACCAATACATTAAATTGATAGATAACTAATCGCAAAATATGCTACATAACAACAAATATAGCCACATAATACACATGACCCACAACAAACAAACAAAAATGACAGACCTAGCATTGTGAAATTACATTAAACTGATATGAAATACATTATAACACTACAACAACAACCATAACCATCTAACAATATGATACTCGCTTCCACAACAATAGGAATGTCATGCAACTCCACATAGCTAAAGGTTCGTGACCTTGAAGCTCATGTGTGACCTTTGGTGAACTCGTGTGACTGGGCAAAGGGGTTTCATTCTTTGCCTTACAAACCAAAAGGTTTCCATCCTTTGGTTTTCTACAAATATAAAGGGTTTTTTATCGTCATATTTGATTGTTCGAACATTGGTGCTCAAAATAATGTCAAGTGGGATTTCAACTTGGAGATTAATGCATAATCCTCTTGAACCAATGTGTTCACTCTTGATATCTTTCAAATCCACAATCGTTTTCCCTTGATGTCATCAACATTAATGGTACCCTTCACTTTGTGTATGCAATCAAAGAAAAGCCTACGAAAACCTCAAAAATGGCAACCAACTTCAACTACCATATTAATGAGATGGTCACTATCATTCTTCACACTGCAAGTACACATAAATCCACACCCTTCATTTTGAAAAATGTTTTATGGCAACAGAATCCCTTTTGAAGAAGTCACGACATCCCATATGGCTATTAATAGTGCTCTCAACCATATTGGGGGTAAATAAGAATGACAACAAAAATGTGAAAATGTCAAAGTTTGGGATTCAAATATATTTCACAACTCTTACCACAGGTTAGAGATTGGAGTTTAGAAAGAGGCATAGTGACAAAGGAAAGTCCATAACTTTGACAAAACATGGGAAAGGAGCAATGATTGGATGAGTGGTATGCTTGGATGGAGAACCTCAATACCCTAACAAGGATATAATAAATGTTGGAGTTGGAAGAAAAGGCATGTCGAGAGGGTAAAATCTAAAACCACAACAATTTGCTCACTCAAAATTTTAAATGCATATGCCCCACACTTCAAAAACCTTTGGGAACTTAATAGGTTCATGGGGGATAAAAAGGGAGGACATGTAGGTACTATTTGACCAAAGGAGATGAAAATAGGAAACGGACCTTTGGTCCACAAACATGAATTAGTTGAATAGGGGACATTGCATACCTTGAAAGTTATTCACTCCTTTGAATCAAGAAGCATGCCTTGGTGTGAAATTAACCAATGTTCACTTCAATTAGTTAAAACTTGAACCTCCTAAATGATGTACCTTTTATGTAGGTATTCCTTATATTTGAAGGTCATTTTGAGTCATTAAATCATAGATGTAGGCATTGCTCTTACCTTACTCTATATGTTCACAAAAGACCAAAATTGCAATATATTATCCGATCTTTGTTGAGAAGAAAACTTTGCCCTTCTCTCATCAAGCATCGTGTTACCTTATGCCATGCTTGCTTCATTAAGTCTCGCTTATGCCACAATGGCTAGTACATTGGTTTTGGTTGCCTAATGTGTTATTGTGCTTGTCGCATCTTGTGTACACATTAATACGTAATGTAACATATGAACATCACATTTGCAACATACAAAAAAAAATTATCTAAAGTTTGGACAATTAATGTCTTAGACACAAGTTTGTGGTATTACACAATATTCTTTAAAGAGTAGCATTTCTTTTTCTTTATTAAATCAATTTCATCCATCAAAGTCCACTTTATTTTCCTAACAATTAGATGCATTTTATCATCTACTAGCATTGACAAGGTCAAAATCTATCATATTGGTCAATCATAACCTAAAGAGAAGCAATCTCATTAGTTGCAGTGATTAAAAGATACAAACAAAATGGTGGATTAATATCATCAACCACATTAATTATCCCATGGTTAATTTTCCCACAATTTTTTCATTGTTGTAAATAATTTCTCTACATATAGGCCCCATTATCCCATTTGAAAGGCCTACGACTTATTAAACCCACCAAAACTCATTATAAATAGAGGTCTACTTTGTACTCATTGTCTAATCATTCCTAAGACAATCCTGGTCATCATTGAAAAGAGTTAGGCCATCAAATTTACATTTAATCATAAAGCTTAAGTAAAAATTCTATTTGCTACATCAAGTTCAACAATACAACAAAATATTAACTACCAAGTGCCCAAATGGACCATGTTGACAAATGTCTACTTACTAATTGTTTCAAACACATGACAAGTTCTTCAATAATTTTCTAATGTATAATAATGTAATTATTAGGACATAGAGCTTTAACTATCAATGATATCCAAATAGATCAATCTACATATCTTCCCCAAAGTTAGCTAAAAGAAATATTATATGTGGCTTTGTGCTATATAAGATTATCAAATACAAACCAACCCAACTATCAAATTTTCACCAAAAGATAATAATGCAATTACACCTAAAAGAAGTCTTGTCAAACACATCATATCATGCACTTTAAAACCCAATGATTTTGTTGAGCACATCATATCATGCACTTTACAACTCAATTTTGTTGAGCTCGTCATAGAATACACTTTACAACTCAATTTTGTTGAGCTCATCATATAATACACTTTACAACTCAATTTTGTTAAGCTCATCATATAATACACTTTACAACTCAATTTTGTTAAGCTCATCATAGAATACACTTTACAACTCAATTTTATTAAGCTCATCATATAATACACTTTACAATTGAATTTATTAAATGCACCACATAATACACTAAACATAAAGACCTTTTCAACGAATCCATTGCACAATTAAATACAATGGCTAATCTACTTCTACCCAATCTACCAATATTGTTCTTTCCAATTCCAAATATCATACCTACCTTAGAATTTATTCCATCTAAAGTGACTACCCCCAATTTTCTACATCCTACTAATATCTTATGTTCCTCATATTCACTTCATCTCAACATCGTTTTAAGTATCCACTATTTAAATTTTACCCCTTATCCCTAATGGTCCTACTCTTACCATAATTAACTCTACTGTTACACACTAAAAGCTTTAATATAGTGGAGCATAAAGCGGATTCCTTGCTTTGCTAAAATTAATTATGGCGGCTCTTTTAAGACTCGGCGTATAATCATTGATCCCAAGAATCGGGCATATTGCTCGGGCTTGAGATTGTGAAATGTCTCAAAAGCATCTAAAATCTTTTCAAAGTGGCATGTTTTGATTTCATTAAGCTGAAAACCAATCTTAAGAATTTGTTTTTACACAATCTGCCAAAAATCTCTTCGAAGAATCCAAAGGCGCAAACTAAGACTTGATATAAACCTTTGATTTTATTTTATTTTCCTGTTTTTGTCTTTTACCGCAACACAGTAAAATCTCGTAAAATATAGTAACCCCGATATGCAAACACTATTTACCTCGCTACAAACAAAAATTCGATCATTCGATCAAAATTTCTATCATTGAAGCAAATGTATGGCGCAGAAATTTAACAGCCGATGTAATCTAAATTCCAAAATCATCTTGTCATAAAGAAAGCCCGTCAGAATTCATTTACAGTTTCAATTGCATTATATCGCAGACTTAACCAACATTGAAAGAAAGTTCACAAAAAACTGGATCGCCAGTCCATTACTTTAAGCGAACAGCTCTGCATTACATATAAAATGGACTTACTTCTTTTCAGGCAAAGATTATAACTTAGTGATGCATATATAAGGCAAATGCAGTATCGATCAAATACAAAGTAAACCCTAATAACCTAAACGACAAAATCGCGCCAAGATACCATGATTAATGTTCCAAAGATCACATTGCAAGCGCCGTTTGTGAAGCACAATGCGTACGATCCAAAATGGTTCCTTTTATAACCCTATCCAAAAACCTACAGATTAGAAACCCTCCGCTCATTTTCAATTAAAGAAAACGAAACAGCTGAAAATAGAAATTGCATTGCTGCCGTCAAATAACTGAATGCAGACATGCAATAAATCAACCGGAAGTAAATTTGGTAACCGCCTTGGTGCCCTCGGAGACTGCGTGCTTTGCAAGTTCGCCGGGAAGAGCCAATTTGACGGCTGTCTGCACCTCACGCGAGGAAAGAGTATCCTTCTTTGTGTATTTAACGAGCTTCGAAGATTCCCCTGCCAATTTCTCAAAGATGTCATTCATGAAAGAGTTCATGATGGCCATGGCCTTGCTGGAGATTCCGATCTCAGGATGGACCTGCTTGAGCACCTTGAAGATGTAGATCTTATACGTCTCCACGCTCCTCTTCCTCCTTTTCTTCTTATCGCCCGCGGCCTTGGGAGTCTTCTTAGCGGCCTTGGAAGGGGCTTTCGCCTTGGGTTTCTTCTCAGAGGGAGCCTTCTCTGAAACAGTTTCGCTAACCTCCTTGGTTTCTTCTGTCACGGTTTTCTCAGCAGGCTTCTTCTCCGCGGGCTTCTTTCCTGCTTTAGGCGCCATTTTGTCTCTTGCTTTTTAGCTCTCAATGAAAATAATCTGCACTTACACAATTTTCTCATTAGCAGGGTACATGTTATATATTCGTTCTTCCGTATTCTATTCGCTGCTGGCCTCGCACACGGATCGTTAATGGTTCATGTAATCCTAGCCGTTGATTTTTCACTGTCAGAAATTCCTGGATGGTTTTGCGGCCTTTAAAATGGATTTAATTAGAAGGTACGAAAATACACCATTCAAAATATCGAAAGAGGGGCTAATCTTTGAAAGGGAGAAATTAAAATCTCTTTTACATAAGACATATTAAAATAATCAAATATTTTTTTATTATTTCTATTTGTTTATTGATTATATGATAATTTTAGGTTAGTTTTGTAATTTTTTATTATTGGGATGGTGTGTATAATAAACTAAAATGAATACCCTTAAATCCTTAACCTTAAACTAACCTCATTTTAGTTTAAGGTTAAGGATTCAAGGGTATTCATTTTGTCAAATTCATTTAGGGCACGACCTCAACCTCATTTCTTATATTCCACCTTCAAGGGATTTGAACTTGATGGATAGCATAATTAAAGAACATATCATGACCTTTACCAATTATGCTCAACCAATTGAACTACAATCTTTTGGTCAAATAATTATTTTAGAATAAATAGTTAAGATAGAAACTACTTTTATACTGTATAGAAGTGAATATGGAATTTATAAATAAATAATGGTATTTGGCTAAAATTTGATTAGTAAAAAATGTAGTGTAAGGTGTTTGTGATTGATTGTCACTATGCAAGAAAACTAGGAGCAATTAGATAGATACTTTAGAAATTGTAAATCAATTATTTTTCATTCAAGTCATTTCCACAAATGTATAATCATTATGTGTGACTATAGATTTGAATCTAACCATGGATCTAAACTTTATGAAAGTACAAATTTACAAACATTAGGTTATTTAATGTTAGGGAGATTAAGTATATTGCAACTTGGGGTTACACTTTCTTTCTTTTCACTATTTTACTTGAAATTTGATTGTAGACGAAAATATAACACTAGATATATCACTAAACTATCAATTATCAAATTTGTGCACCACCCAAAAATATCTTATTTCATGTTCTTGTTTTAGAAATTAATGAAGGATGGTTTTTGAAAGGGCCCCGAGCCTTATAAAAAAAAGTACCGAAAAGCAACAATCAAACAAGTTCCATGAGAAGTGGAATTAAACTTTGTATATTTTTAATAATATTCATTGTCACACACTATAAAAGTTTATTTTCACTACAAAGACATTATGGTTCCATTCAACTTTTAGCACATTTAAAGTCATAAACTAGAGAACATATGTGTGAAAACAACACTTTATTTCTAGAACATTGGGATTCATCTTTAGAGCATAAGGAGACATACAAGATCATCATATAGTTTATTTCTATATTGGTATGAGGTGCTCGCATAAAACTAGTAGTTGATTAACAATGAAACTTACCAAAGGAGATACATTGAACCACACAAGAAACATTCAAGCTTTGTGCCAATATTTGA
Source organism: Sequoia sempervirens (assembly GCA_007258455.2). Taxonomy (NCBI): domain Eukaryota; kingdom Viridiplantae; phylum Streptophyta; class Pinopsida; order Cupressales; family Cupressaceae; genus Sequoia; species Sequoia sempervirens. The sequence continues at coordinate 108,890 of VDFB02265635.1, forward strand.
ATTTGTATTACTTAGTTTATTAGTCTTAGGGAGGTTCACAATCAAACTACATCAAATTTCAATGTATACAACTTACTACACTTCACCCTTGTCTTGAGCAAACCCATCTACCTCTTTTATTTCATATGCATAGATCATTATGTTACCTTATAGTCAACACACTTCATCCTAATTGCCTGCACTAACTATATAAACATTAATCATCGTCATTTAAAAGATACACAAGGAACTTGAGGAAGATAATTTGAATGGTGAATTTTAAGACTAAAAAAGTGTTGTAATGGGCAATATGGCATGTGGGCAAGTAATATTGTATCACACATTCATATTCTTGAACTTTAAAGTGACTTGTTATGTCAAAGCATGTGTATTCTTTGTTAAATTTTAAATATCTATCATATTAGAGCATTTGAGTTGTGTCATCTCGTATCTCTTCTTAATTTTTTTTCTATTGTTTCCTTTAGTTAATATTTTTTTGATCTATGTTCGGGTTGCACAAATAGATTTTATTTTATTACCCTTTATTGGTGTTTGCATCAAGTGATTAGAGCTTAGTTGTGACCAGGTTAGTAAAATAATGGATGTAACCCCATAGTATAATCTTATGTATTTGTTATATTATAAGTTGGTCATAAATATGACTAACAAAAGAAGAGTTAGTGGAATCAAATAGAACAACATGATGATAAATTGGATAACATAACGAGATCTATTAAAACAAGGTTGAGCCCTTAAAATTATATAGAGGCAAGAATTGGTCATGGTTGATTATGTGAATGCTAATGAGAAATTAGTTCAAGAATGAATTGATGATGAAGCTTGTTGGTATGATAGAGTTGATATCCCACTAGGGTGAAAACCTAAAAGGATAGTTGAATGGAAGCCAACGGTGAAAACTCATAAGGTTTCAAAGGGTAGCATTGAGATAACACATCTCTATTCATAATATAAATAGTCAAAGATATCATAGGTCAAAAGGAACAGCAATGTGATACACTCAAATGACTTGCAACAACCACAATAGAGCACAACTACAAAGAAACATAGATAGGGACACATCCGTATACATAATAAAGCAATGGCAACAACATATATGTAACAAACTTAGATAGTCATGTGATAGAACATAAAAGAGAGATATTTGAGTCTCAGATAAGAGTAATAGAAATGTGAGAGAAGAGAGTAATATATTAGAATGGAGTATGAAATATAATAAATGGATATATAAACAATGTATTGTATAATGACATAATGAATATATGAGAAGTTTATGGAGATTACACGAGTATTAATGGTGTATAAGTATATGTTTATTTTTGTTTTGTGTTATTTTACAATATACATGTATGTTTGATTCTCTTCTATACCCATCACACTAGGGTAAAACACAATGCTAACATAGAAATAACACAATCGGTATGTGATATCTTGCCAACATTTGATTCTATTATTGAGACCTTAGTTGTTGGAGGTAAGAGGATGACTAAACCCAACAAGAGTGTTGTAATGAGAAAAACTTTAAGGATAATATATTATAGATGAGTATGGAAGCAATTGTGATGTTGTACAGTAGCAAGCACTAGGTCGTGTCCCTTGGAGGTTTAGACACCTAGGGGTAATGAATAAAATGAGGCGATCCTAAAAAGATGTGAATATCAAGATAAGTCTAGTTTGAGCCATTAAGGATGAATACAAGTATTAATATAAAAACAAATAAAAAACAACCATGGTCATAGTAGACAACAAGAAGCACAAAGAAATTGTTGAGGAGATGGAGATGGCATATAGATGAGAATTAATGAGAAAAGGTAGTAGATATAAACTCGAGAGAAATAGGAGAGATTCCAAAGAAGGATTAAGAAGGGTAGGGAAGCCTCATTCGATCATGTAAGGAGGGTTGTTGTTGAAAATTGAAGAGTCCATAATCATAGTGATCAATATATATGATGTTTCTCATTAACATTAAACAAATCAAAACAACCAAAAACCTTGATTAGAGAAGGAAAAGGAAATACAGCATGGATGGTAGAACAATTAAAGGAGTATGAAGAATCAGTTGAGTTGTATAAAGGGGGGCTTAGAAATAGTAGTGCTCAACTAAGGCCTAGAAGTGATGGTGTTTGACCATTTGATTTTATAAATTAGGAACCAAAGTCTACCTTGGATCTATCAAATCTAAAGCTCACAATCAATGAGTTTTCAATGGATACTAACCTTGAGCTTATAATTAAATCATATAAAATTCATTGTGGATTTATTGGATGATGTGGTGAGTAGGAATATGGGCCTACAAAAGCAAAAAATACTAAAATTCAAAGAATTAATAAGAAGTGACGCTAATAAAAATTTAAATGAAATATTCAATAATTTAGAACATATCACCAATATAATACAATCATTTGAGGGATGGTGTTATAACTTAAAGTTATTTATTGAAATTATACTAACTAATAAAAATACCTTACGAGGAGATGATCTCCCAAACCAAGAGTCATCCCCATGTCATCTAAAGTGAAAGGAGTTTCCCTAAATAATTTATATAGTGCTCCTTTCAAACAAAGGAAGAGGTGGGAAGAAGATTTTTTGTTAGAAAAAACTATTGAAAAATGAGGGGTTTTCTTAGCTTAATACTCTGTAAAACTTTAATATTGCTGATCTAAGTAAGTATTTTCTTTGTTACACATATTATTTGTGGATGATTATCTTGATTAATCCATTTTACTATTGTAGAATGTAGAGAGAAGTTGATAGAAGAACTAGACAGGATATTAGAAAGATCACACAAGATGTACCGTGGAGAAACCCTTTGGGAAAAAACTCCACCAAGAATTATTCTATTATTCAAACTCTGAATTACAATAGCTCCAATTCTTGCTTGAGAATGCTTCTTTTGTCTTTACCAATCTTCACACCCAATAACAATTATGAAAACTCTATTCAACTTGAATGAGATATAGAGACAATATGCAACCTTGTAATCTCCAAATGGTGATAATTACAATGCACAAGCTCAAGCCCTTGAAAAGGTACGCCATATTCCTTCAAGTTGAGTTATTCAGTGAAGACTAAATCTTACAACATGTGCTTCATGCATTTGGGTGTCCCAAACTGAAGCTACAACTTCTCCTTCACTTTGATAATTCCAAAGCTCTTCCTCAAAGTTGGCCCTTAAGTAATCCTACTGAGCCTTCAGAAAATATCTTATCATGCATGAGAGGTAAATCCAATAAATCATCTTGGGCACCCAAGTTGGCTCCAAGTGCTTTATAGTTAATGAAACATTTACTCAACACCATTCCCAAGAATGGTCATCCCTTGATTTGGAGGTAGTCCCTATTATCGTCATACAACTCAATGTTATTAGCCATGCATTACAAGTTAGCGAGCTAACTTCATGCAACTCAAAATAACCAACATGCATGCAATAAGAGCCATCTAAATAACTAGATTAGCTGAGACAAGCATGAAACATCAAATCCTAACTCCTAGGATCTTTTCATGCAGAAGTGTTACTCCATATAGTTAACAGACACAAGGTGAGTTTCACCTTACCATGTGAGTGTCCCATGTGTCCCTATTATTTAGGAACTCACTATGGATGCCCTCACATGCTTCTTACATTTAGAATTAATTACAAATGTCAATAATCATGATTATTTCATCAAATATTAATCTCATCTTAATCTTAGTGTTGTTGAACACATTCCAAGAATCTAGGAGATACATGAAATAATTAATGTTTAGGATTTGCAATTGAATGGCAACCTATTTCCAACAAAAACATGGTGTACACCTTTCACAAGAAATAAATATTTTGATTATATAAAATAAATATTTATTTGTGATGCATCTTTTTGAGATGTGTTTAGCCACATTAAATGTTTATTTTGGTCCTCTTATACAATTTTATGAGGTATTAGATATTTTATGCATGGATCGCTAAATGGAAAAATAATTGATATTAGGAAAACTTAAAACCAAAGTTAAATGTTGGGGTCAACGACTTAATGCTCCCATTGTTTTTTTAATACCATGGTTGTATTTATGTGAGCTTGAATGTATAAAATCAAGCACATGTTTAGTGGTTGAGATTGGGTTCCATTTGTATTGAGCTCTCCTAAATAGTTTCCTTAGAGGATTTATATGATGGGCCCTTCCAAATAGATGAAGAGGTGGAAAGAAGAGATTTTGTGAGTATGTGTGAGGAAATTTAAAGAGAATATTTATTTGAGATTAGATTACCCAAAGACAAGGGTATAGTGAGGAAATTGGTGTAACAACATCATAGGATGTCAATGACAATGATAGTGTTAAGAAATTTCAATTGAGAAAGGACTCATGGGATTAAAAGTTGAAAAGGAAAACATAAAGGAGAATAAAGGAGCATCCTCAATAAATGAAACACGATTAGACTAAACTTCTTATATTTGGTAAAGATACCAAAAATGAAACATAACATATACTTGGTCTAGAGTTTGCTTGGAGGAGAAGCTGTAACATACTAACCCTTTAATGAAGTAAAAATTTGTAAGTTTTCACCTTCCGAGTAAATAAACTAAGTAACAAGCCATTGCAATAAAAAAATTATTTTCTTTATTGAAAATTTACAAACAAGATGCATTACATAATACAACAAGGATTCCATTTCATTTCAATAATTTCATAAGTTACAACAATACAAGAATGCAAACATATACATACATAGCTCAATGAGCTTTGGAACAAATAGTTGTAAGATGGTCCAAGATCCTTCCTTTCAAATCTTGGTTCTTTTGTCACCTACTATGGAGGAGAAGCATCACTCAAGCACTTTTTCCACCAACCTCAGGCTCTTAATGCAGTACCCCGCGCATCTATCATTCGATAGATGGGCCTTCCCTTCAACGAAGAGATTGGTAGAGTAACTGATAATGACAACCACCTGAGCATATTGTTGTGTCCTACATAACTATAACTTGTAATCCCACAATCTAGATCTAGCATGTAATACTGGATCACGATGAACTGACAGTGGAGCCAAAGGACATCACACTACTTTGGCAAAAGTGCTCTCAACAGTAATCCAGAGGAAGGTCATCTATCACATACACTACTTAGGACCAATTTGACTTAAGGCCATCTTAAACTATGCATAGGTATTTCCTTCAATGGATAATCTATCATCCCAGAGATAACCTATCACCATTTTAACCTACTTGGAATAAACCTACTTAACAAGTAAGTACACAAGCTCCCTCCCATATTGGATAAACAATCCTAGGAGTAAACACAAGCTATTCTAGTTAAATCAATAACTTAGCTAAGTGTATCACATGTGCCACTCATGTTCAATCATATCTAGTATATAATACCTATGATTAACACAAATCTCCTATTATGGAGTACTTACAAGCACACTATAAAAATAGCATAAAAGCTTCTATTCACTCTTCAATGACATTCTAAATTCTCTAAATGCAAGTACTTGGAAGACACAATTCAAGCATACGTGGAGAACAATTCAATCATAATTTAAAAATAACAAAGAAGAATATCCCCATGCCTATTATCACTTGTCCAATCAATTGGAAGTTATGCAGCCTCTCCCAAACAACAACAAGCTTGATAATAGCTTCTCAAGAATGTCACAATGAACTTATACTCTCAAGTTGATAGATTACTTCAGTCAAACAATAACTCTTTCTCTCAATATGGTAGAATTCTCTCTCTCTCTCTCACACACAAGTAAAATTGGAAATAAGCTAAAAATAATGCAACATAAGGGCTTGCAAGAAGAATGTGTCCTCTCAAATGAAATTGCTCTGCTAAATTTATATAGCAACATGGGGCTACACATCCTACAATTTAGGCACGGATATGGACACCAAACACCATGCACAACTACACATATATCACAGCAAAAAGGTGGCAACTATGTGAGCTCATACTCAACAAAATATCAACAGATTGACCTTGCTAGATCGACATCAAGTAGAGACTTATTCAAATTTGCACATGGACAATTCAAATTATCTCTAGCAATAGATATTTACAACAGGTTTCCAAAGGTGGCGCCAAAGCTTCCACACTCCTCTTAATGTTGGTGCGGTTTCCATGCAATTAGAAACAGTCAATTACCAATTTGCAACACCATGCATTCATCAACTTAATTTGGGGATGAGTCAATTTGGATATTTATTCTCTTTGACAAAATCATTGACTATTTCTCATATTTCAACAGATGTTGGTTCAAATATGATAACATGGTAGTTTAAGTTTACCAAGTCAAAGATAATCTTCACCATAGGCGTCGACTAAGTCTATATGTCATGCATCGACATAAGGCAGCAAGATTTAAATGAAATATATGTGTTCCATAAAGCGTGACAACAAGAATAAAACTCGGCTTCTCTAAACATAGTCATAGCAACTTAAAATCAACCTCTATCATGATAAATGATAGTCGATCTCAAGCAATATCTAATATGTTAAATATATATTAATATATAAATATTTAATATAACATATACATATAAATATATATATATATATGTGTGTGTGTGTGTGTGTGTGTGTGTGTGTGTGTGTGTGCATATGTTAATATATATTTACACACACACACACACGCGTATATATATGCCATAAGCTATCAATGCAAGTATACATTCAAAATATATAAATAAGTACAGGCAAGGTAGTATTTACACATAATAAACACGATATATTGAATGTATATATATATAAGTATATATCTCTATGTACACGTATATATATGTATATCGATAAATTCATATGGGCATGTCCATTTGCCAGTGTATGCATGTATCAATGCATATATACGTATGGATATGTGTATATACTATTCATATATATATGTGTGTGTGTGTGTTCACATTCGATTCACATATAGCCATTCCTAATTACCACCATATTGATAAGTATCTACATGTGGTACATTTATACATGTGCATATACATGTCATTATATCCCATTGACATGTATGTGTATATATATTTACACATGCTCCACATATGTCCCACTTATCAATATAATCGTAATAGTACAAGAAAGAACTCAAAAGCTCAAATAGATAAACAACACCCAATAATGCATGCAATAGTAAAAAAAGACTCTACCAATGTAGACACATCAACTAAGGATGAGTTCTACCACTTTCCACAAACTAACTCAACTCAATTATTCTACTGTGGTGTGTGTATGCTCAAATAGTTTACTTTTACCGGTTACCCAACCGAGATCTTCTCTTGAGTGATACTTCCCCTCTGCCTGGAGGAATGGAACATATAGCTACACCCACTAACACATGTGCTAGACAGTTATTGTTCACAACATATGCAGTATACGTAAAACATCTCCAAAGTTAGAATAACAATTCAATAACCATCCATTCACATATATGTCATACTTTTCCATGAGATAGCATTCACATATAACACATTGATAACAAAGTACAAGCACAATTTATTCATCTCCAGAATTCACATTACATTCATATTTACCCTATGTAGTAATGGTAAATAGTAATTACACAATTGGGGTGTAACATACTCCCCCCCTTGTGAATCATCGTCCCCGATGACTTTAGGTAGCAATATAAAACACAACAAATAACACATTGTTTCAAGCATTCTCAAAAGCATTAAGAATATGAGGAAACTTTTGCTAAATTTTAGCATAGTCCTCCCAAGTAGTTGAGTCTTCTGCATACTAGTCCCACTGTACTTTGCATTGCATGAATTCTCTATTACTCAAGCGAAGCTTATGTGTTCCTAGCACCTTGACGGGCTCGAGGGTTATTACTCCAAGGTCTTGTATTTGTAGAGCAATCCAATCAATCACATGATTATTTACTTGGTATATACTTTTTAAGGTAGGATACATGGAAGACATTATGCATTTAGGAAAGAGTTGGTGGCAACATGATCTGATAAGCTACTGGATTCACTTCCTCTAGAATCTCAAAAGTTCCAACATAATGTGGGGCTAACTTAGAAGGTTTTCCAAATTTTATGGAGATCTTGCGAGGTTTCACTCTCAACAACACTCTGTCACCTATGGAAAAATTGTGGGGCACTCTCTTAGCATCAACATAACTTTTCTATCTATCGTTAGCTTCAACTAAGCTTTGCTTAACAATCTTAACTTGCTCATCCATTTCATCCAACATCCTTGGCCCAAAACTCACTCAATCCTCGAGTTTATCACAACTTGTAGGAGTTCGACACTTTCAACCATACAAAGCTTCGATAGGATCCATCTTTATCACATAATGATAATAATTATTGTAAGAAAATTCTACTAAGGGCAAGTAGTCTTCCCACTTAAACTACTGATCCATTTAATACATCCTAAGTAGGTCTTCCAATACTTGATTCTCCCTTTCAGTTTTTTCATCCATTTCTAGATGATAGGCTGAGCTAATATTCAACTGAGTCCCAAGTTTAGAAAACAAGGTTTTCCAAAACCTAGAAGTGACTCGTGCATCCCTATATGAGATAATCTTCTTAGGAATCCCATGCAACCTAAACACTTCTTGCACAAATTTCCTTGCTATGACAGGTGCTCCATTAGTTAGATTCTCGGGTATAAAATGTGCTACTTTGGTAAGCTTGTCTACAACCACAAGAATGGCATTATGTTTATTCTTTGACATAGGCAATCCTTGCACAAAGTTCATACTTATGACTTGCCACTTCCTCTCTGGTATATCATGTGGGTATAACAAGCATGTAGGATGATGATGTTTTGCTTTCACCCTTTGACACTCAAGAAATCTAGCCACAAAACTAGTGGCATCTCCTTTCATCCCTTTCTAGAAGTATAATGGCTTTACATCGGCCATCATTTTCATCACTCCAGGATGTCTAGAGTATGGTGCTTCGTGTACTTCCTTCCATACCAGATTTATTAACTCTTCTACGTCAGGTACATATATTTTATGCTTATATCTAAGTAATCCATTAGGTTCAAAATGAAAACCTTCATACCTATAATCTTTTGGATTATTAGTGAGTACTTGCTTGGCTCGCAAGTAGTACTCATCCTCTTTTCACTTTTGCAGCACTTGTCCCTTAAAGTCGGTTTGAATTGTTACTATAGAAGCAATATGTCATCTTTGACTTAAGGCATCGGCAACCCGATTTTCTTTCCCTTTAATATAACCGATATTAAAATCATAGTCAACTATTAACTCCAACCATATTCTCTATCTAGCATTCAGATTAGGTTGTGTAAAAATGTACTTTAACCCATTATAGTCAGTTTTCATCTCAAAGGGTTTTCCTAACAAGCAGTGCCCCCACATTTGCAATGCACGAACCACAACTGCTAATTCTAAATCATGTGGTGCATAATTCATCTCATTAGGTTTCAGCTTCTTAGATTTGTAAACAACTACTTTCCTATCTTGCATTAATACCCCAACTAATCCTTCTCTGCATGCATCTGTGATAACTGTAAAGTTACCCTCCGGATCTGGTACTTTTAAGATCAATGTGGTGGTTAATTTCTCTTTGAGTAGGTCAAAAGATTCTTGAAACTTCTTAGTCCATTCAAATCTCTTTCCTTTCTTTTGTAAAGAAGTAATCGGGAAAGCAATCTTAAAAAAAATTGCAACAAACTTCCTATAGTACCCTGCTAGACCCATGAAACTTCTTACCTCTGACACATTCTTAAGTACAGGCCACTCAAGTACTGCCTTGATCTTAGTTGGATCTACAAAAATTCCATCTACTAAGATCACATGACCTAGATAATGCACCCTCTTTCGGAAGAATGTACACTTAGATAGTTTACCATACAACTCATGTTCTCTTAAAAGTTGTAGGACCATTTCTAAATGCTTGCAATCTTCTTCCTCATTTCTAGAATAAATCAGGATATCATCTAGAAAAACATACAAATTTGTCAAGGAAATCCCTAAATACACTATTCATCAGGTTCATAAATGCTGTAGGTGCATTTGTTAAACCAAAGGTAAAAGGGTGAACTCATAATGTCCATATATGGTTTTGAATGCAGTTTTGAAGATATATTCATCCTTAATCCTGAATTGGTGATATCTAGATCTCATATCTATTTTAGAGAATATGGCAGCTTCCCTCGTTTGATAAAAAAGGTCATTTATGTGTGGCAATGGATATTTGTTCTTCACCATACCTTTGTTAAGCATATGATAGTCAATGCACAAACGCAAGGTACCGTCCTTCTTTTTAACAAAGATGATTGGTGCTCCCCAAGTAAAAACACTTGGTCTTATCAATCCTTTAGACAACAATTCATCCAATTGTGCCTTAAGTTCCATAAGTTCAATGGTCGTCATCCTATAGTACCTTGGAAATAGGTTCTTGTTGGAAACTTGCAACCATTTAAAGACAATTTCCACATAACCCAAAAGAGAAATCTATTCAAATAAGTATTCATAATCCACATGCAAGAGAATAAACAACATACCCATGAAAATATGACACAAGATATACCCTGGGAAAACCCTCGAGAGGGAAAAAACCCAACCTCCAAAAGCATCCATCTCTCATGTATTATTCAACAACAAAGATTACAATACATCTTCAGAGTCTCCATGAACATCATTGAATCAACAAGCCCTCTCCATGCAATCCATGTGAACAAGCATGCAACCACACATCCCATGCTATGCTTAAAACCTCCACAAATTCTAACAAGAGCTAACCTGCCAACTGATTAACCTAAATAACTACCTTTGTGGTTGCTTTTATAGAAGCAAGCTCTCACAAAACCACCAAGTGGTATTACACAAAACCATGTGACTAAAACCATGAGATTATAAAATCATGTCCCCATATTTAATACTGGGTACTTTATTTATTTATTTTCTGCAATAATAAATAATTACATGTTTAGCAACTTAACTTATGTCCCAATGTTACATGCAACATAAAGTGGCTTCGAGAATAATTACATTAAATACATTATGCAAGGTGTACAACACACCTTTTCCTAACATTCTCCCACCTGTTGTATACATTGCATGATGGGAACAAGTAACCTCAAAACATGAATCAAATGAACAATCCATATAGCCACATATACCATCATGGAATCAAAATGATCCATGTGCTCCATCAAGATACTTGCAACAAGAATCAAACTGACCACCATCCCAAGCATGAATGCTTTCATCCACCATCATGCCAATACACAAAGATAAGAATCCATCCAAAGAGAAGCCACACAATCTGTCACAACAAAGCATAAGTCCTACCTCAACTGATATCCCAAACACATACACTCAATCCAAAGGTAACAATATGCACCAGTAGTCATCAAGATACACAAACCCATAGCTGAAATAGCACCCACAACAAGTGCCAACACATCCAACTATCCATACCTCCAAGGTATAAAAAACATAGTAAACTCATGCCATAAAAATATACACCCATAAACTGCAATCCTAAACTCTATGTGCAAAACCCGTCAAAGAATGACATACACATCCAAGAGCTCCCACTGCATGGGTAATGCAAATATGAAAAGATCGAGGCATACCAAGTCTACCAATAGCATCATATAGAAAGTGTAAACATCATGTAGTACCAAGGAATCATCCACAATGATATGGAAAACTTGTAAGCCAATAACCTGTAAGAACAAGTCTCCATAGCTCTCCCAAGTTCTCCACACCCAACAAAGAAAAAAGATAAAGGAACCTCTATGTTATCACACAAGAACATAAGTGAAAACACATGACCATGAGCTAGTGATCACAATAGCTCCAACCAAACCTCAAACCAATGTAATGTGAAATCGAACATCTAAGAAGATAACCAAGACCAAAGAGAGAAATACTACACATCATATACCTGCAGAAAATCCTTCTACATACACCTCTAAATGCTAATTTTGTCAAGTATGATCTCCTCCACAACACCCCAAAAGAAAATCCATAACAACACCCAACTGTTCAATCACCAAGATCAAACATAACATATGTATCATGTAATCAACATGGATGTAGGCCTCTCATAACCAAAGAAGATCAAACTAAATACATTCCCAATGAAGGAAATAAGCCCAAAACATCTCCTAAACTCAACATCAATGAATGTAATCACAATGCATAAGGATATAGACATACCAACACTCCTTAAATGAACTCTCCAAAACCATATATCCATAGCTCAAGATTCATATGCACGAGAAGATAAAGCATAAACATAAAGCACCTGCAATAAACAATGGGCAATACCTCTCAAGTGAAACCACCGAGTAGACAAAGAGTGGGGAATGAGAATGCTCCTCTAAGACATCCAAGTCATCATGACTCATCCAAGAACACTCTCCTCATATGTCAATGTTAAACTCACGTCCAACTAAGGTGTAGGCTCCTCGAACTTCCTGCTGAAATCTCATCAAGAGTAACCATCTCAACACATGTCTCTAATCACAAGAGAACTCAAGCCTCACCTATGTCTCCAAGTATCCATGAGTACTTGTAACCAACCAATCCATGCTAAACTCCAAATGCAACATAGCACCATCATGAAGTAATCGAGCAAATGATAAATGTACCCAATACCAAGAGAGCCACACAAGATCAATGTCAAAACTCCAATCATGAATCAGGAACATAAACATGACGGCATGATCTAACCATCTCCTACTAGGAGATCTCATACAAAAATGCATACATCCTGATCTTAAGAGAACAAGTACCATGCCAAAACTCTAACACATGATCAAGAGTAAACCATGACATAATACAATAACACCCTAAACCAAGAATCAACATATGTAATCAATATGAATAAAACCATCCCCTGTCAATGAAACCAAAGATGCCAATGAACTATCACTACATAAAAGTAGAATTTGAGAGTCCATCCATGGCACCAACAATCACTGTAGAAGACCATCCACCATCAAATGGTGAATCTACATCACTTCCAAAAACTCCCACTGAACTGTGATACCGAAGCACACATGGCATCGTGACAACCATCCTCTCCATGAAGATCAATTAGGTCTACACACACAACTGAAATGTCAGTAACATAACAAGTAGAACCAAAATCTTAAAGCCAAGAAGATACCTACAACTTCCAAACCATCATAAACAAATCCAATCATCACCAAACCATCATTGTCAAAAGCTCCCACTGAAAAGTGTAATCAAGCTATCCATGACATCATGATAATAATATCCTCATGAAGATCAACCAAAGGCCCTCGCACAATCAAAGAACTCAAATATAACAAGATCTCCCAAAAGGAAAAGTAAAACCATGATCCTCATACCACGAAGATACACCATCACAACCATAATTAGGAACCAATCCAACACCACCAACAATGCACCTGCATAAACCATCATAACATGCCAAAGTCTCTAATGCACAAGAAACATCCATGACACCATAATCACCACCAAATGTACCAACAACTCAACTCAACTGTGTCCCACATATCTACATAACATAGTCAACTACATGGGTCTCATATCATGACTATACCTGGTAATACCATCTCACCTCCTCAACATGATAGCAAAACCAGCAAACCAAGTGACTAGATCAAGCCACCAAAACTGAACATGCATCAATAATGAAATATCAATGGGCAAAGACAACCCATGTCCAAGTCATAAATGCAACATGTAAGTATAGACCGCCTACAACATTGCACAACTTGCAGATACAACAATGCAACATACAAATCCAAACAATACTGATAACCATATCAAAATAAAATATTTTGAGATATACAACTGAGCATACAACGAATCCAACATCAAATCTCCAAGATCTGATCATCCATAAACTCATAGTATCACCATAGTCAAAGTAACCTATAAACAACTCAAATAATAAAAACAACAAATAAACCATGCCAAAATAACTCCAAACCTAATCCACTATGTAGTGCTCTGAACAAGCTTTCCATCGACTATTCAAAGTCCAAAATTCGACTCCGTATGCACCTGATATTACCTCTCAAAGCTCAAATGGAACACCTGACTTTGACCAAGCAAAACACTGTCAAAACTGTAAAATATTAGAAAATCCCTGGCACCACAGCATAGAGCTCTGATACCACTTGTTGGAAACTTGCAGCCATTTAAAGACAATTTCCACATAACCCAAAAGAGAAATCTATGCAAATAAGTATTCAAAATCCACATGCAAGATAATAGACAACATACCCATGAAAATATGACACAAGATATACCCTGGGAAAACCCTCAAGAGGGAGAAAACCCAGCCTCCAAAAGCATCCATCTCTCATGTATTATTCAACAATAAAGATTACAATACATCTTCAGAGTCTCCATGAACACCATTGAAGCAACAAGCCCTCTCTATGCAATCCATGTGAACAAGCATGCAACCACACATCCCATGCCATGCTTCAAACCTCCACAAATGCTAACAAGAGCTAACCTACCAACTGATCAACCTAAATAACTACCTTTTTGGTTGCTTTTATAGAAGCAAGATCCCACAAAACCACCAAGTGGTATTACACAAAACCATGTGACTAAAACCATGAGATTACAAAGCCATGTCCCCATATTTAATATTGGGTACTTTATTTATTTATTTTCCCCAATATTAAATAATTACATTTTTAGCAACTTAACTTATGTCCCAATGTTACATGCAACATAGAGTGGCCTCAAGAATAATTACATTAAATACGCATCCATCTCTCATGTATTATTCAACAATAAAGATTACAATACATCTTTAGAGTCTCCATGAACACCATTAAAGCAACAAGCCCTCTCCAAGCAATCCACGTGAATAAGCACACAACCACACATCCCATGCCATGCTTCAAACCCTCACAAATGCTAACCATAGCTTACATGCAAACTTTCCTCCCCTAAACAACTACCCTTGTGGTTGCTTTTATAGAAATAAGCTCCCACAAAACCAACAAGTGGTATTACACAAAACCATGAGATTACAAAACCATGTCCCCATATTTAATATTAGGTACTTTATTTATTTATTTTCCCCAATATTAAATAATTACATTTTTACAACTTAACTTATGTCCCAATGTTACATGCAACATAAAGTGGCCTCAAGAATAATTACATTAAATACATTATGCAAGGTGTACAACACACATTTTCCTAATAGTTCTAATCCTGGAATTATATCTATAGAGAATTTAAATATTCTTTTTGGAGGCAACCACGGTAACTCGTCTGGAAACACATTTGAATTTTTTCTCAATATTGGATACTTCTCCATATCCAACTTTCCAGTTTCATCTATTTCACCATCTTCTAACTCTTGTAAACTCTGGAAATCCAAATCGTCACTATCCTTTCCAAGTTCTTCAATATTTACGGCAAAGAGTTTACACCCTTTTTCTTCTTAGCTCTTATTAGTTGCATTTCTGTGATTTGGTGAATCCTAACCTCTCTAGGTATCCTTTGAAATTTCACTTGATTTCCAAAATCATCTAGGCATTCTATAGTTTTAGCATGGCAATCTACCTTAGCCCTATGTTTCCACAACCAATTCATACCTAGGATAATGTCATATGATCCTACAGGTGCGACATAAAGGTTTACTTCTGTAGAAAAATTAGGTAGTTCTATCATAAGCCTCGAATAGACATTGACCCACCTTTGCTCTTGTCTGGTTTGCATACTCTACATCCTAAGATATTGCCATGTATCTCGCCTTCCTAGATAATTGCTTAGCTACTCTAGGTGAAATTAAATTCTCAATTACACCAATATCAATAAGAACAAAAATAGGTAAGCCAAACAAAATACCCGATGTTTCAATTGGAGTTTTTTGGTACTCTACCTAACAATCATCCACAGTTGCATGTATCTTTTGTTGAAACATCGCTTACTGGGTGGGTAATGGATTACCATATGGTCGTGATCCAAAAGTTTTATTGGGACACTCCTTAGCATAGTGGTCCCCTCTACATATAAAAAATCTTGTAGTCGACCCTCTTTTCCCTATAGTTTCTCTAGACTTGTTGATATTTTCATTAGCCTTGTTGGTATAACCCATGCTAGAATCATTCCTTTTACACTCTCTTCTAGACTCCTTTCCATCATTGTGGAACCTTTTTCCCTTTTTCCTTGGAACATTTTGCACAGATTCCACCTTCTTTGGAGCTATCTTATCAAGAACTTCCACATCCTTCTTTTTCTCTCTTCTTTCTTGACGAGTGGAGTTAGCCTTGAGATTTTGCTCTTGTTTAATTGCATATATATTGTGTCATATTTAATGGTATGTTATCTATTTTTTTGCATATGGATTATGAATATTTGTTTGCATAGATTTCTCTATTTGGGTTATGTGGAAATTATCTTGGGTAGATACATATATCCTTTCATTTGGTATCAAATCTATGGTTGTGGTTTGTATAGCCCTTGTTGGAGTAGATCTGGTGCATAGTTGAATCTAGGACTTGCATGGAAAGAATTAAGATATTGAAAGATATGAGGGTTTTGTGCAAGTATTTTTTTCAAATTTGGGGTTTTGGGGTTACAGATTTGGTGGTTTTTTTTGTAGATCTAGGGTTATGAATCTTTGTTTGAAAAAAGTTTTTTTTATAGATGTTTTATCATGAGGCTTTTGTAGGGTAAATGTTGCATATAACCCCTTGAAACAAAATAGACCCCACCATTGGATCCAAGAGGCCCAAGAGATGAAGATTGACATAAAATTTGGTCTATTTTGGTTATAGGGAAAAAATGCAATTCTTGCAATTAAAAATTAAAACCCTGATTTTAAAATCATTTGATTTTGTTTTAAATGGTACCCTGTACCGATAGGGTATTGACACCCACAAAGGGTGTCAACCTTGTCAACTGATACGGTTCCCCAGTTAGCAAGGTCCCATAACTAGCAAGGTTATGCCCCTGACGCAAGCCCTTCGATTTGATGGGGTTGTAATAAAAGCCCACCCAACTTAAAAATTAAAACCGCTAAAATTTAATTTTAATTAAATTTGCCTATTATTTTAAATGTTACCCAAGTTAATTTAAAAATAAAATAAAATGTTACCCAAGTTTATTTAAAAATAAAATAAAGCCAAATTTAATTTGCTTGGCGGGTCCGGACTTATGTGGGCAGCGTCGCCATTGGTGGACCATCGTCTAGCCACCAGGGGGCACTATTTTTTGCCTATATACCCAAATTATGCAACTTTTTTCCAAGGGGCATAAATTTTGTCCGAAGTGTCCGTTTTGTGACTTCTTATACTCGTTGGAAATGTGGTTCTATTCTCTACATTGTGGTATTAGTGGTTTTTCCAAATTTTTATATTTTGAAAGTGATTTTCTTGTTGGAAGTCAAATGTTCTTTTTAGGGTTGGAGAGGTCATAACTTGTGCATATGAAGTCAAATTTTGGACTTCTTATAACTGATGGAAAGCTTGTTCGAAGCATTACATAGTGGATTAGTTTTGGAGATATTTTGGCATAGTTTATTTATTGTTATTTCCATTTGAGCTAGTTATGGGTTCTTTTGACTATGGTGATTTTTTCAACCTATGAATAATCAGATCTTGGTGATTTGATGTTGGATTCATTGTATATACTCGCATGTACATCTCTGATTATTCTCATTTGACATGGTTATCAATATATTGTTGGATTTTTATGTTACATTGTCGTATCTGTAAACACTTAAAATTGTCCTGGTCCATATCACTTATTTGATTCAATTTACTAACACCGTTTTCATCCTGATTCGGTCATTCTTGACTATTTAAATAAATAATCCTAATTATTTAATTAAATATCATTAATTCCACTTTTTTATTAAATGATCTAATTGTTTAATTAAAATCTTAAATTCCTCCACCTTGCATAATTAAATAATGTTTTAATTATTTAATTGACTAATTTCCCACTCCTCAAAGGAATATTCCCATGGAATATTCTTCCAATTCAAATTCAAACATTTCCCTCCCACATGGAAATATCTTGGACATGC
Source organism: Sequoia sempervirens (assembly GCA_007258455.2). Lineage (NCBI taxonomy): Eukaryota > Viridiplantae > Streptophyta > Pinopsida > Cupressales > Cupressaceae > Sequoia > Sequoia sempervirens. The sequence goes on from VDFB02265635.1 coordinate 126,850, forward strand.
TCCTAATTTTAAGGTTTTGTGTTTATTGAGATCAATTACAAACCTTGATTAAATTTATCAATCCATGTCAATCTTCGAGCTCATCCGTGGATTTGATCCTTGATCCATGCCATCCTCTCACATTCATTTCTATCCATTGATTAGCTAAATCAATATTGGCCATTAATTCATCCAATTTGCCTATAAATACTCATTTTTATGAGAAATGCATCCACAAATAATTTGAGCACACTTATGTTGTTGAATTTCATACTCACATCCATCAATTGAGAGCAATTGAGAGAAATTTTATGGTTTAATCTCCATTATCACTCAACTTCAAGCTTTGCATCAATGGGGTTAGGAAAGAGTTGATCCTTCCACATCAGATCAACACTAGTCCCCCAGTGGGATTATTTTTGAGTGTTTAATTAGGTTTCCTTGATCAATTTCATGATATTTTATGCTTTTAATGGATTCTTAGTTAAAATTTCAAATATTTAATTGGGAATGTGGGTTAATTAGGTTAAATGCTTAGTTTCTTAATAGCTTGAAATTGTTCAGTATCAAAATCATTATGTACAGATGACAAAGACAAAGCTTTCTCTAGGATGTCCTTGCGTGCAAGAGATATTTTCAATAACTCTAAGATAGAGATTTGGGTGGGGGTCTTTTTCAACTAGTCCAAGAGGCTATAATCAACGGGAGTTGAATTCAATGGGGCTCTAGGTTGTAATGGTGCTCCTTGGATGGTAACTTTCCCTCTACGTGTGGTGACTCCACACTTTTCACTAGGTCCTTTGATAGTAATGACTAATATATGATGATCACAAGCCCCTACAATATTGTTGTAGACATGACCAACTTTGTGATAGTTATTCCCTGTGTCATTATTATTTTCCTTGCTATGATCCGACGTCGAGATCTTGTATATCTTAAGGTCTTGATTTCCAGGTTATTGGTATTCATACCTAGAGTGTATTTTTAAACCCCTAAATCCTTCATGCCAAAGCCACTAGATAACCAATTTTTGAGCTCCCTAATTACTCCCTTACTATTTATAATAAATGGCATGTCATCATCATATATGATTGAATGGGAAATTTTGAGACCACACTCCACTATACCCCATTTATAACCAAAAGTGACAAAAAAAAAAAAAAAAAGAAAGAAGAAAGAAGAAGAAACAAATAAATCATGGATGTGATCTACACCTAGATGCCTATATTTTGACCCCCAATGAAATTAAATTCAATAGTCATAAGTTTGTGAATTTAATTCCTAGTTTTTTCATTTTTAAAGGAATTAAATGAATGAAACAAAGCTAAAAGATCTCAATTGCTTTTGAAATGAATATTTAAACTAATTCCAAAGGTGTTCTATATCTTTTAAATGCTAATAATTTTTTTTTAACTTATAAGACTTAAAATTTAAAGTTATCTTTGTAATTTTAAAATACAAAGATATATTGATTTTATAAATTAGATTTATCTTTCTTTATTTAAGATATAAAGATATCTCTATATTGGTATATTTCTATATTTAAGATAATAAGATATGAAAAGATGGCTTAGTTTTATAATCTTATTTTTAATGAATTAATTATATATATATATATATATATATATATATATATATATATATATATTGGTTTATTGTATCTTTTTTCTCTTTCTTTTTATCTCTCGCTCCATTCATATTTATTTTTCTGCTCTTTTTTCCTTAAATTATCTCCTTCTTGAATCTTGTGCAACCTCTTCCCTTCTCCCATCTCTTTTTATCGTAGCTTGGTCTATAATCTACCATTTTTTCTCTCAGCTCTCTTCATCATGATGATGGATCAAATAAATTTAACACAATTAAATCCATAAAGAACACACTTAATGAAGATGGACTGTGGAAATCTAATATCTTTAATTAAATTAACTTTCTAATTTCTAGGTTTTTAGTTGTATAGGGAAGGAAATTAAAGGGATTTTTAAAAATTCTAATAGTTTCTAATGTTTGACGTCATGTTAAGAGAATGATAGGTGTACTATGTATTACTAATTTATTTGGTATGCAATATAGATTTGTTCCACACATGTCATTTGTAAAAGTTCTCGCTACTTTTCTCATTCCTATTGTAAAAGCATCTTAGTGCAATACATAACTATGAAGAGGCATAATATGCGAACAAGTGGAAACCAAGGTATAAAAATTGAGGATTTCATAAGAGGGATATCAATCTAAAGGGTGGTGAATAAGAAAGGTTACTCTCATATGTGACTTATTAGTAAAAATAGTACAAAGAGAAATAAAAATAAGATTAAAATTTCACATAGTTAATTGGATTAATTCCATGGATTTTTATGACATAAACCTTTGACTAAAAAGTGGTGGTGATGGTGCCTCTATAGAGTAACTAGTAGACTTGGAAAGTGTAAATTTGAATACCACCATTACATAGTCTAGGAAAAATACCTTCAAAATAGCAACAAATTTAGTGGGTGAGAGTTAACTTTACTATGTTCATTTATGCGTTAACTTTTTTTTATCACACCACTATATATATTTTCTCTTCTACTTATGTTTATTTGTATTTTGATGTTTTAAGGAGACCCAAAGTTTACCAGCAAAGGTGTCAAATCCTCTAATAATTCTACTCAAAGCATTTTGTCTCTCAATTATATGATAAACAACATTAACTTGTCAAATCCTTTAAATGAAGGTCACATGTTGCCTTACCTTGATTTTGGCCATAATCGACATGTCCTAATTTCATTCCAATTCATTGGAGACTATTATTTCAAAGTTTACTCATATTTTTTTATAATAAATTTATTTTTTAAGAATTGTATTAATTACATAAACAAGTTTGGTTAAATTCTCATAGTTTTATATGTAGAACTAACTCGTATTCAAGGTTGTCCTTGATGTTAGATGAGTTGAATTTTTAAAGTTAATGATTTGAACTTTTTGAATTTTTGGGTTTGTATATTTTTGCAAGAGGTTCTAGTTGCTAACCACTTTCGTGCGATATAAGCATGGAGATAGCCATGGGGCTACCAAGGGACTTACTATTCTTGATAATCTAAAAAGCAAGCAATATATTTTGATTTCAAGACATCAAACATCCTTGTTGATCCAATATATTGACCAACACATCTATATTATTGTAGTTAGACCATTGTTTCCAAATGATTCTATTCAATCTTACATTGAATGTTTTATTAGTTAAATATGTCTTGATTTTGTCAATTTTGCATTATTAAAATTTCAAACTATAGACGTTCAAATTATCTTGATTGATATCGTGCATTTGATTATGATTGACTAACACCGATTCTTCCTTAATCACATCCACACTAACCAATTAATTGAATAATCTTTATTTAATTAATTTCCCCCTTAATCAGATAATACACCTCATCAGATTAATTCATCATAATTCCTCTTTGATTAAATAAATCAACTTTATTTAATTGAATTCTAATGTTTCCTCTTTGATTAAATAAATCAATTTTTATTTAATCAAATCCTAATGTCCTCTTTGTGATTAAATAAATTAACTTTATTTAATTATATCCTAAAGTTCTTCATTTAATTGAATAAATCAAATTTATTTAATTAAATCACTGATCTCCCAAATCCTCTGATTTGATTTAAATAAATCTAAAAATCTAAATCAAATGTCATATCAACTAATTCCACCTAAGTTAACTAAATCCTAATTAACTCCCAACTCTAATCCTCAAATCCTCTAGATTTTGTAACTTGCACATATAAATCAATTTATTTGATTTATTAATTCCTCTATTTTCATTCAAATGTGTCATCTCATTGGAATATTCCACAAATTTGAAATCTCCCTCCCAAAGGACTTTTATCCTCCAACATGGCATTTAAGGCTCTTACATGTCCTTTTCTTGAACCAACTTGGCATTAACTCTTCTTGCAACTCTTCCTCCACAAGCCATCTTTTGAATTTCAAATTCCACCTATATGCATTTAACATGCACATTGTTCAAAATGTGCTCCACCTCCCTTCATTAGCATGTTGACAAGTGGCACAATGCCATTGGTTCAAGTTTAATCCCACATTTTTCCTATTTCTCATTTCTCCATCCTTATTTCCTATAAATAGAGGACTTCTCTATTGATTTGGGATACACAACTTCATGCAAGGTTACAATCTACAGATTTGAGCAAGTTCATCCACATTTTCATCCAAGTTTTCATAGATTTCACCAATCTTAGCTAGGTTATTGACAAATTTCATCAAGTTCATCAAGGAATTGGGAAAGGGCTTCTTCCACATCAAAGAAGCACCAATTCCCTAATGGGATGCTGGTTTGAGTACTTTGAATAATATTTCAATAGTTTTCATTCAATATTCTATCTTTGTTTTCTTGTTCATTGTGTTTGAATGAATTTCATGGGGAATGTTTGTTATAGACTTGTTTAATGACTAATGTTTGATTGTTTGATCATGTTGGAGCAGGTCTAGACCAAGCATTCACATTAACTTTTATCCTTTGACTTGCCCAAGTATGGTCCAACTAGAGATAAAACATGTCTCTACAAGGGTCATGGGGACTTGTCGTTATGTTGCTCTTGAATATATGACTACATGTAATTTGATATTTATTTTCTTGGGAAATCATTTAATTAATATTACTCGGTATGGATAGTTAATCAAATGTATAGGAAGTAGTTTATCTTTCTATTTTGTTTATCTATCAAAACCATTGAATTTTGTCTCATTATCATGGGCTCCATTTCCTTCATGGGAAATTTATAATATATATAAATAAAAATAATTGCATTACCCTTTCAACAAAAATGATTAATAATAAATAATACGTATTGCAATACTAAGAGTAAGAATCAATGATAATTATTTCCAATGTGACATATGTGCTTGTAATAACAACTTTGTTATAAACTTATTTGTAAAAAATGTTAGTTGGAAAACATGTATTAAGGGAGAGTGACTAGTTACCTATCATTGACACAACTAGAGAGGTCATTTTGGGTGCACTCATGACTTGGGTGGATGAGTAAAGACACAAAAATATATGTAGTTTGTATACTTGAAAAATTCATAGTAACTATTTTTTAGTAATTCTTTTGAAAATTATAAGGGAATTCAACTCTAGTTGATTGAATATGATCAATTTACACGCTTATAGCTAAAAAATTTGGTTCTCCTTAGTAGGTTGTAATTAATGTAGAGACACTAGATGATGCTCTTAGGGTAAGAAATAATGGTGTACAAAGCATTGGATTTTGAAGGAATCAACATGTTGTAAGAAATAATGATGTCAACATATAATTTGGTTCAACATGATTCTTTATATTATAGTAGAAATTAGGACAGTTTGTATATATTTTGATTATATGGGAAAAACAGGTTTTGAATGGACCCGAAACCATTTACAAGCAGGTTTTGAAGGGACCCAAAACCAAAACATGGACAATCATGCTACCAAAAGAAAAGGCATTGAACAACCAGTAGTGAAACAACGGTCCTTCAAAGGATCAACAACACTACCCAAACCTGCAACATAAGACAAGGTTTTGAAGGGAATCTAGAACCCAATACAACCAGGTTTTAACAAGAACATTAAATCCAAACAAATCAAAAATCTTGCCTAAGAAAACTAGGCAACAACACGACTTGCAACAACCAACTCACAACACATCAACTGCTCATAATAGCTAGCACCAAGCCAAGATAGATAGCCAACAAATTGGTGTATAACACCCACATAACCAAATCTAGTTCTTCACGGTATAACATAAGCAATAAAGAGCAAAGAGAACCTTTTCATCACTTTTAGCATAGTCCAACTCCCAACCACGACTATGGAGAAAGAGGGCACTAAGAGCACAAGGTAACAACAACCCTCTTGCAACACCAACCCATCCAATTAGCCATCCCAAAATCCACCTCTAAAGGAGTGAGCTCCCCTCTATAGGAGAGGATGAAAGGATAACCCTTTCCACCAAAGACACAACCCTCCGTCCCATAAAAGTTCCACCTCAATAGAAACCCATAAGAGAGAGGATATATTTCCACCAAATCGACAACAACCGGATCCACCTCAATAGGAAAGGGCTTCCCCTCAATAGGAGTAGTCCCCATATCCATAGAAGACCCTGCCTTTAGAATCCAACAAAAATAAGGTCCACTAGTAGAAAGGGAAAACACAACATCCTTTGGTAGCATGAGCAAACGGTAAATGTAGAAAGAGAGCAATCCATCCAACAAAATAAAAAGCCAACATACCTAGGTCTTCAAGATAAACAATAGGAACAACCTAGACATAAGAAAAAATACCAAGCTTACATGAAGCCCAATTGCACTGCAAACAACCAACAAAACACGAGGGAACCAACTAGTAGCACCATCCACACATCCAGCCACAACCCAACAACACAGAGAACCCAACAACTTGTCATTGGCAAAGCAGTCAAAACACAACAACCTACCATCCACATAGTACTGTAGAGAGATCCTACGAGGGAAGGGGAAGCAGTGTAGAGAAGAGTCAGGGAAAAAGCCAAAACAAGAAGCACACCATCCGCCCCAACAAGCCGATCAGAGCTAAAAATAGACTATTCCACTAACAAAACCCTTGCAAGGGACCCAAAGCACACACCAACAAGACTTTATCATAGCCCAAAATTATTTCAAGTAGTCAACATAATGTGAGGAAACAAACTAGCAGCACCAACACAACCAACTGGTTACCCAGCACCACAGAGAACCTAATAGCTAGCCAATGACAAAGAAGCTGAATCCCTAGCACAACATGTCATCCACGATATGCAATAGAGAGAGCCTAGCGGGTAAGGGGGAATAATGCAAAGAAAAATCAGTGAAAAGTCCAAAACAAGAATCACACCATCCTCCCCAACAGGTTGGTCAAAGCTAAAGATAGACCATTCCGATGAAAAACCCCCACAAGGGGCCCAAATCACCCACCAACAAGGCTAACCTACAACCCAAAAACAACACAAGCAACCAACAAAACGCGAGGAATCCAAACAACAACCCCACCCATGCAACCAGCCGCAACCCAGCAACATAGAAAACACAATAGCTTGCCAACGACAAAGCAACTAAAACCCAATTGTAGCCAGCCAACCACATCGAGTAAAAAAGAGAGCCTAGAAGGGCAAGGGGAAACAATGCAGAGAAGAGTCAAGGAGAAGGCCAAAACAAGAAGCACACCATCTACCCCAACATGCCAGTTAGAGCTAAAGAGAGACCAATCCATTGACAAAACCCCTGCAAAGGGCCCAAAGCACACACCAACAAGGCTTTACCGCAACCTAAAAGCAACAAAAGTATCCAATAGAACGTGAAGAAGTAAACCAACAACAACATCCACGCAACCAGTCGCAGCCTAGCAACAAAGAGTACCTAACCGCCTGCTAATGACAAAGCAGCTAAAAACCAGCAGCCTGCCATCTGCGTTATCATCATTCGGTTTAGAATCTCCAATAGTTTGTATATGTTGAATTAGTCTTCACATGCAATAAAACTATTTTAATCACAATGTGAAGTAAAATTCATTTGTTGAAATCACCTGATTTTGTGTGGTTCTTTCCATCAAATAGTAGGATTGAGGCTATGAACTAAATAATTATGGTTGTCACACCTAAACATCAATAAGTAGCACTTGATAAGATCCTAACTTATTAGAAACAATATTTTTAAGGTATTTTTGGGCAATAGATGACATGTACTTCTATACTCCCTTGTATTAGAACCTTGGACTTGTATTTCACAAATTAGAGTGTGAATTCCATATTCACAAAGAATATTGTCTTATAGGCCTTCTTTCCACCATACACCTTTTAGAACCACCCTTGCATGATTTTCTAACACAAGGACCTCTAGTGTGTTGAAAATTATTTTTGTAGACCATTTTTGTAATATTTGGTAAGGGCTTGAGTTACGATATAGCCCTTTTTAACCTTTGAAATGAAGATTGGTAAAGAGATTATGGTGTGATTAGTTGCTTATTACAATTACACTATTGTGTAATGGTGAAATTTGTATGTTCATTCTAATTCTATTTAGTTTTGTGTCTATGTTGGTGGAATAATTTAATACAATTACCTAATCCTAAAGGGGTTTATTTCTTGCTTTTATTCATTTATATTTACACAAACTCCCAAATACTTTACATAATCCTATCTTTATTTTCACATACATTTATATATTTGATATTATGACTTATTAGTAACATGTTTATAAATATTTTCATACATTCATTTCCTAACTTGAAATCCTATATTTCTTATCTAGGGTCATTTTTGTGATGCACAAAATTGATCCATATAATATGAATCTAATAAAAAATTCAAATATTTGAAATTCAAATTCTATCACTCCTACATATTTTAGTAGCTATTAGGAGTTGACTTGTACACATTTGTGAAATTAATTAGTATGTCTTATTATTTAAAGACATTCAATGTACATTACTTAACATCCATAAATCATTCAAAATCTTATACATTGAAGAGAAATAATTCTAGAAGCACTTTGTTTTAGAACACTAAAGACAATCTAAATCTGTATCAAATTCATCTAGGATGTAACATGCCAATCCTCCACTAAAATAAAAATTTCCTAAGTTTTCATTGTGAAAGTAATTAAACTATGTAACAAGCCATTGCAATAAAAATTTCCTTTTCTTTATTGAGAATATACGAACAAGATGCCATAACAAATTACAATAAATATTCCATTTCATTACAATGGTTACACAAGTTACAATAATACAAGAATGCATACATTGACATACATAGCTCAAATGAGCTTTAGAACAAATAGCTTATAGATGGTCCAGGATCCTTCCTTTCAAATCTTGGTTCTTTTGTTGCCTGCTATGGAGGAGAAGCATCACTCAAGCACTTTTCCACCAACCACGGACTCATATGTGGTCCCCCATACATTTATCATTCGATAGATGACCCTTCCCTTTGACGAAAAGATTGGTACAATAACTAAATAATGAAAACCAACTGAGCATAGTGTTGTGTCCTACGTAACTAGAACTTGTAAACCCACAATCTGGAATTAGCATGTAATATTGGATCATGGTGAACTAACAGTGGAGCCAGAGGAAGTCACACTACTTTGGCCAAAATGTTCTCAAACGGTAATCCAAATGAAGGTCATCTATCACATACACTACTTGGGGCCAATTTGAATTGAGGCCATCATAAACTACACATAGGTATTTCCTTCAATGGATAATCTATCACCCCAGAGATAACCTATCACCATATCTACATACATGAAATAAATCTATTTTAACAAAGTAAATACACAAGCTCCCTCCCATAATGGACAAACAATCCTAGGAGTAAATACTAACTTCCCTAGTTAAATCAATAACCAAGCTAAGAGTAACACATATGCCACTCATGTTTAATCATATCTAGTATGTAATACCTATGATAAACACAAACCTCCTAATATGGAGTACATACAAGCACATTATAAAATAGTAATAGAAGCTTCTAATTCCTTTACAAACAATACTACTTTTCCCTAAATGAAAGTACTCATAATAGACAATTCACAACAATCATGGAGAACAATCTTTCAAAACTAAAAAAAATAGAGAAGAAATATCCTCATTTCTATTTTTGATATCCAATCAAGTGACTACAAATTGGTTTCCCACAACAACTAGCTCAAACTCGATTCCTTTAACTATTCCACAATAACTCTCTTCTCTCAAGTTGATGATATACTTCACTTAAAATAATAATGCCCTCACAAATACTCTCAGCTCTCTCTCAAACTAACAAAATATTGCAGCAATGAATTGCAAAGCAAAATGTATAAAACACTGTGCACAAAGCATATGGAATGTGTCCCGAACTAGTGAGTTTGATCTACTATTTATACAATAGAAAAGGCACTCATCATCCTGCAAAATAGGCATGGGTATTGACAACAAACTCCATGCAACAACATTTACTCCACATAGCCAAAAGGTAGCACACTGAGAAGGATGTACTCAACCAAACAAAGTACATATTGACCTCCCATGGTGACAATAATGAAAGACTATTTCAAAATAGTAGATGTTGAAAGCATAATTCAAATTACTCTCACAATGAACATCTATAAAAGTTAGGATTCATAAGGTGGTGCTAAGATAAACTAGCACTTCCAACAGTTGGCAGGTTATCTGTAAATCTGAATAAGTCAATATCAAATATCTGACACTCAGGTATGAGTTGACTTATTCTTCATATGAGTCGTCTCCTTTCATTTATCAATTTGACCAAGTCGTCAACTTGTTGTTCAAGCTTATTATTGTTGTTTGATATTTACCAATGACAAGGCGTAAATGAGTTTACTAAGTCAAAGTTATTCACATCCAAGGCATAGACTAAGTCTCCTCCATAAATAGACTTAAAGCAGTGAGCTACATTGAAGTATGTGTTCCACTATGTGTGGTAGTAAGAGTGAAACTCGGCCTCTCAAAATATAGTCATAAGTAATATATAATCGACCTCTATCATTGTTAGTGATAGTCGATTTCAAGTAATAGATAATATATTATGTATATATATATATACGTATATATATGTATATATGTATATATATATATATATAATATATATATATATATATTTATATATTTATATGTATATCATATGCCAACTATGTAAGTATACATTCAATATACAAATAAGTTAATCACAATATATTGATTGTATATATATATATATATATATGTAAGTATATTTATTCCTCTATTTACATGTATGCTTGCCATCGTATGCGTGTATTGATACACACACACACACACACACATATATATATATATGGATGTATGTATATACTATACATACATACATACACACACACACACATATATATATACATTTGATTCACATATAACCATTCACATTTACTGTTGTATTGATAAACATCTATGTGTGGTATATCTATATATATGCATATACATGTCATTAGATCCAATTTACATGCATGTGTATATATATACACATACTCCACATATGCCCTTCTCGTCAATACAAATGTAGTAATACAAGAAATAACTCTTAAGCTCAAATAGATAAACATCACCCAATAATGCACTCAATAGTAAACAAGACTCTAGTAATGCAGACACATCAACTAAGGATGACTTACCAACTTCCCACATAATGACTCGACTCAATTATTCTACTATGGTGTGTGTATAAGCTCGAATAGTTTACATTATTGGTTACTCGACCAAGTTCTTCTCCTGAGTGATACTTCCCCTCCACCCGGAGGAATGAACATATACCTGCAACCAACTATCACATGCCCACAATAGTTAACTGTTCACAAAATATGCAACATACGTAATACATCTCCAAAGTTAGAATATCAATTCAATAATCATTCACTTCACATATATACAGTATTTTCCATAACATCATTCATAATGCATTGATAACAAAGTGCAAGAACAATTTATTCACCATTAGAATACAAATTACATTCACATTTACCCTACATAGTAATAGTAAATAGTAATTACATAATTGGGGTGTAACATACTTCCCCCCTTGTGAATCATTGTCCCTGATGATCTATACACAAATAAAGTTGAGTAAGGGTTTATACTTACCCTTTTCAATTCATTTAAGAATCATAAAACATCCTTCCTAAGTAGCATCCCACCTTGCAACCTTTCCCTTCTTGGACCTTGCATTGAGTGTCCTTGCTAGCGCGTAGGGAAAACTTGTATGCCTCACACATACTTACTCTCCCAAAGAGCTTTATTATATTATCATATTACCTCGTATGTACATTTTAGGTACAGTAGTAACTATATACTACATGACACCTAAGACATAGTGACCAGAAATCATTGGCCCATGAATTTATCTTTAGTATAATCCAATTAGAAAAGGAATAATGATGCATTGCACACTACACTGTGGGTCCCATCCTTCCCTTTGGTATTAACACTTTTAGACAACTCAGAAGTCAAATTTGTTCATCACTTACGCATCCATTTTCCTTAACCATAACTATTGTTCTTGACTACTTGTCCATCTTAAGCATAACATAGCTCTTGGACACCTGTCAAATTTTGATACTGCTTCATACTTAAGCTTTTATATCAACAAAGTTTCATTGATCTATTACTCCTTTAAGTCTAAGGTTATTCCTATTTCTAAGCCTGTTTCAGCCCTACATGGTTTCAACCCTCTTTTTCATATAATGGATCAAACCTCAATGTTAGAAGTTTATAAGTATTCAACAAATCATTCAAGATTTGGTTTACCAATTTTTCCTATTGGGCTATAATAATATATTGCACATTCGTTCAATTGAATGTATCATAGTATGATCATGGTTCACACAACCCTATCATTGTCTTCTCATTCACAATTGAGACAACCTTCTTAGGAATACCAAGCAACTATCTTACACAATATATTATTTAGGCATTAATCAGTTTTCCAACCAACATTGGTTACCTTGGTGAGTTTATCCAACAAACCATTATGTCAATTTCATTGACATAGACAGGTTAAGTTGTCTTGTGTTCTACCACTCCCCCTCTAGAATCTCAAGAGATTACACATGTCCTACTGATGTTGACATCCGGTCTTCATTTCTTGGCATACTGACACTATCTTGCCACGTTCTGTGCAACCTTTTACTCTATCTTTTTCTAGGTTATAGTGGTTCCTCGTTTGAAAAATAATTTTGTTATTCTAATGTCCTAACTTTGACATCGATTTCCTTGTTTCGTTCTTGAATCTTCCATAATTTTGGGTACATAGGTTCTTTTATATCCAATAATAGTCTATTCTTTGACTAAGTGAAAATCTATTTTATGATCTCACGCCACCTTTAATTTCCAAGTAATAATGGTTAGGATTTTTGCGAGGATAAATCTCCTTTATCTTAGGACATCCACAACTTGGATTTCTTCTATCCTTGGATTATTTCCAAAGATGTAATTCATCTTTCAACTCAATCTAATTTTCTCGATAATAATTGGTACTAATTTTGAGTATTAATCCTCGTTCAATCATGTTGGTCCCAAAAGATATCAAATTTAATTGCATACCTAATTTTCAAGCACGAACGTTTCACATTAGCTCCATTGATTCACTTAATCACATAGGTGAGTCCCAACCTCGATATACCCTAATTCTAGGACAGAGTCATCAATCAATGACTAGTCTGATGTTATAGGTTACTCTAACCCTATATGTTCCAATCAAGACCAAATGTACAACCCAACCAAGTAAGTTATTTCCAACCTATAGGTGTCAATGAGTAATCTAGTACATATCCCAACCCAATAGGTAAAACTTAACCTAAGTTTTCTCTCTTTAATCAAATGAGCTTCTCATCCCAAATAGGTTATTCTAATCCTAGGGTTTCATTTGAGATTAAGGTATGATCAAGTGATCAATCAAGTAAAGATAATTGATGTGGTTGCATAGCGTCACATCCTGCCTTATATTTCATACCATCTCTATGGATTTATAGCTAAACCAAGTATCATCCCCGGTCTCTTAGCATAGTAAGCTATAGTATCAAGTTGCTTCACAACATGGATATATTTCATAATATGTAGTATTACTACCTATGTATAGAAATAACATTGTTATCTAAATCCCCCATATAAGGTATATATGAGTGTAGAGACACTTTCTTCCAATATAGATCTCTCCTTACCTATTCTTGGCAATGGTCTTCCCTTCCATGATCAAGTAATCTACCTATCCTTTCCAAAGGCATCAATAATAATATCATTTGATCTTACCAATCAAATATATATAAGGTATGGTGTAATTATAGGTCACAATCCTTGACCTTTCCACTATTTTAAAAATTTCAATACCTTTTTCCTTGTGGTCATAAAATTTATGACTTAATTGTCATCATGACTTGTGAAGAAGTCATTAGTTCTTCCAAATTGAAAATATATTCATGATTTTCATTGGTTGGTGTACTTAATCCGAGTCAATCCACTCTCTTCCTTCCCCCTTATTGTTTCCACAACATTCAATCTATTAAAAGTTGAACTCCTAGCAAACACTTGCTTCTTTGAAATTATTTGTCATTCCTTGTTGTTGGATTTCCATTTCCTTTTTCTTGCCTCAATGGAATAATTTGAATATACTTTTTCCCAAAGTTAGATTCATCATTTATTTCTAATCTCGTAGATTCAACATTTTGGATCATCCAATAGGAGATCTAATGAATAATCAACAACCTAGAAGTTAAGAGGCACACTATTATTCCTATTCTCTTTCCAATAACCTTTTGTGGAGGAATATCCATACCCACAAAGCCTCTTTGGTTGATGCACCTTTCAACTTAGAGCATTGTTTTCCTTACAACTTCTATTAATTTGACACTTAGCGTCATATTGTATTCCATTATATTTTGGAACTTCTAAACATATGTTGGTTTTTGTTGACATGTTGGTGAGTTCAAATTTATACTCTGACCATTCTATGTATTATCCAAACCTTTGGCAGGCCAACCCGATTTACCATTTCAGGTTTCTTTCTACAATCACCTTTTCAAGTGACTTTATCGCAATGCTTGGAATCTTGTTCTCTCATAACCTTTAGAGGTACCAAATTTTGGTCTCTTTTTCTCATCTTACTCAAAACTCCAAATTAATCTCATCAATTTTGATTGGCGGAACCATGTCCATGTCATTGATTACTATTTTGACCATTCTGGTCTTTTCCCTTTTAATTACTCTCACAATGAACATCTATAGAAGTTAGGATTCATAAGGTGGCACCAAGATAAATAGCACTTTCAACAGTTGGTGGGTTATTTGTAAATTTGAATTAGTTAATATCAAATATGTGACACTCAGATATGAGTCAACTTAGTCTTCATATGAGTCATCTCCTTTAATTTATCAATTTGACCAATTCATTGACTTGTTCAAGCTTATTATTGTTGTTTGATATTTACCAATGACAAGGCGTAAATGAGTTTACTAAGTCAAAGTTATTTCCAGCCAAGGCATCAGCTAAGTCTCCTCCCTAAATCAACTTAAAGTAGCGAGCTACATTGAAGTATGTGTAATCCACTATGCGTGGCTGCAAGAGTAAAACTCGGCCTCTCAAAATACAATCATAAGTAACATATAATCAACCTCTATCATTGTTAATGATAGTTGATTTCAAGCAACAAATAAGTATGCCAACTATGTAAGTATACATTCAATATACAAATATGTATAATCACAATAGTATTCACATAATAATCACAATACATCGACTGTATTATATATAGATATATATACACATATATATATGTGTGTGTGTGTGTGTGTGTGTGTGTATTAATATACATATATACATTTATATATATGCCTCTATGTACATGTATACATATATTAATACATTCATATGGGCATGTCAATATACAAATAAGTATAATCACAATAGTATTCACATAATAATCACAATACATCGACTGTATTATATATATATATACATACATATATATACATATACATACATATATATATATATGTATATATATGTATATATGTATATACATATATATATACATATATATATACATACATACATATATATACATACATATATATACATATATATATATATACATACATATATATATGTATGTATGTATATATATATATATAGATATATGTGTGTGTGTATTAATATACATATATACATTTATATATATGCCTCTATGTACATGTATACATATATTAATATATCCATATGGGCATGTCCATTTACCATTATACATGTGTATCGATACACATATACATATGGATATATGTATATACTAAACATATATATATATACACATTTGATTCACATATAGCCATTCACATTTACTATTGTATTGATAAACATCTATGTGTGGTACATCTATATATATGCATATACATGTCATTAGATCCAATTGACATGCATGTGTATATATATACACATACTCCACGTACGTCCTTCCCATCAATACAAATGTAGTAATACAAGAAAGAACTCTTAAGCTCAAACAGATAAACATCACCCAATAATGTACTCAATAGTAAACAAGACTCTACTACTACAAACATATCAACTAAGGATGACTTACCAACTTCCCACATAATGACTCAACTCAATTATTCTACTGTGGTGTGTGTATAAGCTCAAATAGTTTACATTATTGGTTACTCAACCAAGTTCTTCTCTTGAGTGATACTTCCCCTCTACCTAGAGGAATGAACATATACCTGCAACCAACTATTGCATGCCCATGGTAGTTAGTTGTTCACAAAATATGTAACGTACATAGGACATCTCCAAAGTTAGAATATCAATTCAATAATCATTCACTTCACATATATGTAGTGTTTTCCATAACATCAAATGAGATAACATCATTCACAATGCATTGATAACAAAGTGCAAGTACAATTTATTCACCATCAGAATACAAATTACATTCACATTTACCCTACATAGTAATAATAAATAGTAATTACATAATTGGGGTGTAACATAGGACACCTACATGTCGCCTGATTTCTATCTTTGATATTCTTCTACTATCACGAAGCTAATCTAGTCAAGGGGGTTGACTAGGATAATATGACCCTTGAGAGAATTCATGATCTCCACAAGTTATTTTTTTATACTACCAATCCTTATACATGAGTGGATGTTAGAGATATGGGTGAAGCATGTCACACGATTGGATATCAAACACATTGGTGAAATAAGCTGCATGAGCAAATATTAGAGACATAGGTGAAACAAGTTGTATGAGCACACAATCTACTAGATCAATTCAACAAGTTATAAAGCAGGCCCACATCTCAAATAATTTCAAAATCTTATGAGTTCAATTGTGTATAATGTGGTTCTATTTATACAATATTCTATATACCTAAACATAATTATGTCTTTGTTACAAATTTTAAGTCACAAATATGTCAAAATTTTAACTTTTTGAATATGAAGAAATAATTTTTTATGCAACATCATATCATTATTATTCATCGTAATTTTCACAACTATATACACCAATTATTTCTATTTAATATTCAAAAGTTTCAATAATTACAATTATCTTTTTTAGCTATCGTTAACTACGTCAAGAAGCATTTTGCAATGGCAACAAGAGTCTCATGTTGTGATCATGTACATCAAAACTAAAACACAATTGACATATATTTAATAAATTAAAACTACAAATCATAGAACTAAAATTAAAATTATAGTTGATATAAGAATAAAATAAAATCAAACAAATAAAATCAAATAATTGACAAGAATCTCAAAAGTATGAATTTCACCACTTTAATTTATATTATTTTATGTTGAGTTGCTTTGTAATATTAAAAAATAAGATCCTAAGTTTTATTAGGCATAATTTTTTTTGCTATAATATAAAATGAAAATTGATGCATATACTCTAAAAATTTAGAAATAAATAAATATTAAGCACTACACAAAATATAGATCCCCATATATTAAAACATATTTTGAAAGCTAGTGTAGAAATATGGACGAATATGGTTGCAAAAAAGCTAAAAGATAGAAACTTTGAAGTTTATAATTTATTTTTAACTTTTTCATGATTCAAATTATCTTTAATTTTTTTTTCTATGATGTATTTTTTTTTTTTTAAAAAGAGGGGTAAAAACTTTATTGGAATCAAGAAAAAAAATTACGTAGGGATCAAGGAGCCAAAAGGCTCCCAAGAAAGGATAAAGCAAGAACACCAAACCAAAACAAACACCATCACCCTCACAACCAAAAACACCTCAGCCTTCCAAATCATCAGCCAAGACCTTCTCTAATTCATGATAGTAATCAGGGGGTAATTGTCCCCAACCTTCAATTCTCCAACCATCGTCCTGCTCCGAGGCCCACTTGGCCAGACAATCCATAGCCCTATTCCACTCATGCGGAATGTGGGCAAAGGACACCATCTCCATCATAGAACACCTCTACAAAATCTAACGAACAACCAAAGCAAGCTGCCAGTCAACATTAGTTACCTTTCGTTCATTCAACAAATTAACCATTATATGTAAGTCAGATTCATAGATAATCCTACTCCAACCCAAAGAACAAGTGTGCTGAATAGCCCAGAGAATCGCCAACCCCTCCATAAATTTGTTATAATGTTGTCCTTTATGGAAAGAAAAGAAGAAAATAACCGCACTCGAAAAGTCTCTACCAATACCACCAATCCCAGCAGGCCTAGGATTACCCCTGGAGGAACCATCTGTATTGATCTTCAAGGTATCCATTAAAGGGGGAAACCATCTACCAATCCTTTGAACCTTATTTTTCACTCTCCTACCTCTTCTAACACAAGCAGAAGCCAACGACAATACCTATCGACCCAATCTAACCACAATCTCATCATCCTCCCTATCCAAAGGAAACACAACTTCACATTTAGCTTCTACTATCTACTGGATCATACCCACAACTCTATGCCAAACTTGTAGCACCATCAACCTATCCCCATGAAAAATCCTACGATTCCTTTCCAGGCAATCTGCCAAAGAATGAAGGGCCAATACACCACACAATCTGGAGAAAAGAAGCCAACGTAGGCGGTCTACCCAGACTACTCCAAAACTCCACAAGGGAAGAATCATGAACACAGAGATGCTTCCACACACCCCACCAATAATGCCAAAGTTGTATAGAAAAGGGACACCAGAAGAATAAGTGGGAAGAATCCTCCTCACAACATCCACACAAAACACACATAGAGGGGCCCAAGAAACCCCACTTATGAAGATTATTCCAAGTCAAAGACCTATTCCAGGTCAGGGTCCATAGAAAGCAATTACATTTAGGCCAAGAAAATTTATTCCACACCTATTTCCACCAATGGACCTCCACCCCCACCAAACTTTCAGGCTAACAACTCTTGATACCCACTAGCCACTTAGACATCCAAATTTGATCGCTCCCATATGATCAAATTCACCTCCTTATTCATCCATTCCGTCAATATTAATTTATTTAATTAATATTACACTTTCTGCCTAAGGTCCTTAAAGTATTTAATTTAACAATTAAATGCTTTACCTTACATCTTTTCCTTCTCTGAATTAAATAAATACATCAATTTATTTAATTTAGTCATTTAACCTTTTGAATAAAATCAATTTAAAATTCTTATTTTTCTCTCCTTGTCACATCCTCCATAATCACTTTCTAATATGGATTAATTTAATTAATTCATGACTAAGATGTGCATCCTCTTGATTAGGGATTAATGTCACATCCTCCTACATTTTCCACTTGCTTCTAATCTCTCATTAATTATCCTAATCAGGTATTTTCACAACCTTAATCAAAGTTATTAGCCACATTTAGCACCCCTTTTTAGTCAACCTTTTCATTTGCCTTTCTTAGCATTGACCCTCTTTCCCATGTGAATTTTTAATTCACATTTATTCATCCTAGGTCTCTCTCCTCCCCATGTGATTTTTTAATTCACATTTTATCCTTTCAAGGCTTACCTTATCCCCATGCAACTTCTAGAACATTTGACTTGTCATCTCATCCACATGTGACAAACTCCCACCTTTTTTGGAGACCCTTTCTTATCCACTAGATTCTCCCAAGCTTGTGAATTTTTAATTCACATTTATTTTTCCAACCAATTTCTCTTTTCCCATGGAGATTTTTTAAGAATTCCAAAATTCCTCAAATGTCACTTTCATCCTCACTTAGGAACAATAAGTTCCTTTTTGAGGAAATATTCTCACCCCTCCAAAGTACTTGTCCTTCCTCCACATCATGTACCTCCCTTCCACCTCACTTCCACATCATCTTATCCTAGGTCATCTCACATTCCACATGTCAAGATGTGAGGGCTTGTGAGTCCACAACTCACCATAGCCCTACATCTTGACCTTGGTGGCTCAATCTCAACCATTGAATTCTCTAGAGAATTTAAGTTTCTCTATAAATACCCCCTCTTCTAATGCATTTACAACACTTAGTCATTTTAGCATCCTTATGCTGTCATTTTGAGCACCCAATTCACAAATATTTTCACTCATTTTAGTTAAGCCAATCTAGCCATTTGCATTTGCATCTCATCACTTTTCCAATCTTGCATTTAGTCATTTCCTTAGCCATCCAAGGAGCACACAAGAATTTAAAAAATCAAGGGCCAACCAAGGGATTCATCAACATGGAGAAGGTATAAGCACTTGCACAATTTCATCTATTTTTCTTTGTGTTAACAATTCCTTAGGCTAATCTTGATGTGCCCCTTTGTATTTTTCTCTCATTGCATTATAGTTGTTCTTGCATCTCTAGGATAGATAAACATTTAGGATCACATTTCTGGCACGCCCGGTGGGACCCACAAACGGGTCTCTTTATTTTATGCTTGTTGTTGTTAAGTTGGTTGCAGGAACAAGTCGTAGAGGGGCAAATACACCTTCTTGGTTACTGTAGAGGGGTGAATACGCCCTCCTAGTTACTGCAGAGGGGTGAATACGCCCTCCTGGTTACTGCAGAAGGGTGAATACGCCCTCCTAGTTACTGCAGAAGTGCGAATGCGCCCTTCTGATTGCTGTAGAGGGGCAAATACGCCCTAATCTATATTTTGTTTCTAACTAGTTTGTTGCAGAGGGGCAGATACACCCTAACTCATATTTTGTTTCTAACAAGTTTGTTGCTGAGGGGCAGATAAGCCCTAACCCATATTCTATTTCTAACAAGTTTGCTGCAAAGGGGTGGATATGCCCTAATCTATATTTTGTTTCTAACTAGTTTGCTACAGAGGGGCAGATAGGCCCTAACCCATATTCTATTTCTAACAAGTTTGTTGCAAAGGGGTGGATATGCCCTAATCTATATTTTGTTTTTAACTAGTTTGCTGCAGAGGGGCGGATATGCCCTAACCCATATTTTGTTTCTAACAAGTTTGCTATAGAGGGGTAGATACACCCTAACCCATATTCTGTTTCTAACAAGTTTGTTGCAAAGGGGTGGATACACCTTAACTTATATTTTGTTTCTAACTAGTTTGCTATAGAGGGGAGGATATGCCCTAACCTGATAATTGTTTCTGATATTTTACAGTAGTGGGGCGAATACGCCCTAATCTAAAAATTGTTTTTGACATTTTATTGCAGCGGGATGGATTTGTCCTAACATGAGAATTATTTCTGACATTTGATTGCAGTGTGGTGGATTTGCCCTAATCTGAACATAGTTTCTAACATCTTACTGTAGAGGGGTGAATATGCTCTCCTGATTACTGCAGAGAGGCTAATACACCCTCTTGGTTACTGCAGAAGTGCGAATATTCCCTCCTGGTTACTGCAGTGGGGCAAATTTTCCCTCCTGGTTACTGTAGAGGGGCGGATACGCCCCAAAACAACACATTTTGGAAGGTAAAACGACCGTTTTAGCTTAGTCTTTGCTCCAGTTTTTTGTTGTTTTTTTATTCTAACCCCCTAACATTATTTGTTGCAAGGATATTGGTGTTTTTGCTGACATTTTTCAACATATTCTTGTGTAATTGGTGAAGAAAAAAGGATAAAACAATTAACGTTTGCTTGCAGGGCCTTTTGTTTGCACAGATTTCCAAAGCTATCCTTGTTGTTTTTTGTTAATCTAGGAACATAGTTTAATTAGGGAAAGTAATATTCGTTATTTTTTGTCTGTCTTTTTGTGTTACCCTAAGGGGGCATTAGTTTTTTTTCACTTTCCCCTCGCACTTCATGTGAGTCTGGGGAGTAGTTGAAAACAATTAGTGTCTTCTTTCTAGTGGGACTTGCTTGGGGATTTCATCACCCCAAGGGATGATCCCAACCACGCGTACCAGCTGGGTATATAAAGGGGGGGGAGCGAAGTTGTACCTCAATTCAGTCATGTCGTAATTAGCAGAGCGTCAAAGCTAGGGTGGTACTTAGATAGACTTGAAAAGTTGGGCTGAGCCCTTTAGTATCTTGCTAGGGTTCCTGATTCACGCTTGTGATGGGCTGGTGTTCACGGTTGTGTCTCACGTACCGAGAGTATATCGAGGACTCCCTAGACACCTTGTGCATCCTAGATTAAGACCTTTATTGGCCATACCCTTAACACTAATCATAGGATTGTGCTTGTTTGAAAGTGCTTTATTGTGAGAAACTAGTAAATTTTTTGAAAAATTAGCCTTATTGTCATCATTTTAAGTCCTTTCCATAGTCATTCCCATCCAAACCAAGTCATTGTCCTCCATAGAAGGGCGAATACGCCCTCTGGTTTATTGCAGTGGGGCAAATTTGCCTTGCAGTTTACTACAGAGGGGCGAATACGCCCCCTGAAAAGTCAATTCCTCTCTGTTTGACCATTCCAAGCCTTTGTTCAGCCATTTAAACCATCCCAAGCCTTCGTTTGGTCATTCCAAGCCTCTGTTTAATCATTCTAAACCTTCATTTTATCATTTTAAACCTTCATTTAGTCAT
The DNA here is from genome assembly GCA_007258455.2 of Sequoia sempervirens. Classification (NCBI taxonomy): domain Eukaryota; kingdom Viridiplantae; phylum Streptophyta; class Pinopsida; order Cupressales; family Cupressaceae; genus Sequoia; species Sequoia sempervirens. The sequence continues at coordinate 149,313 of VDFB02265635.1, forward strand.
TCCAAACCTCCGTTTAATCATTCCAAAACCTTTGTTTTGTCATTCTAAACCTTTGTTTAATCATTCCAAAACCTTTGTTTTGTCACTCTAAACCTTTGTTTAATCATTCCAAATCTTTGTTTAGCCTCCAAACCTCCATTTAATCATTCCAAACCTCTGTTTAATCATTCTAAACCTCTATTTAGTCATTCCAAACCTCTGTTTAGCCATTCCAAACATCTATTTGACCAAGTAGTCTTTCATCCCCTTCGATCCCTAGTTTACTTGTTTCGAGTAATCTTTCATCCATTCCAAGCATCTATCTCATTCTGAGAGTTGTTCATCATTTCTAATCAATCGTTTACTCGTTTCGAGCCTTCGTCTCCACAACCTGAGAGTCGTTCATCCATTCCAAGTAGTTGTTTACCAGTTTCGAGTGCTTGTTCATCCACTCCTATCATTTATTTTCCCAAGTTGATCATCTATTTCCTCAATCTGATTATCTAACACCCCATTCCAATCACCCATCTCTTCATTCTAATAGCTTGTTTACCTGCTCGAAGAGTCCAAAAGCAGTGGGGCAAATTTGCCCTATAGTGGGGCAAATCTGCCCTGCAGTGGGGTGAATTTGCCCTACAAAAGGGAAAATTCACCCCTCTACAACAAAAAGTTGGAAAACAGACAATAAACATATCTAGCTTCCAAATCCGACCGATGAAACCAATCCCATCATATCCTTCAACCCAATCCTAATCTGAGATTTAATCTAATCCCAATCTGAGCTTTGATCCATTTGAATCGTATCGATACATCATCCTCAAGCATCTCTAGGTTACACATCCCTTGTCGTTTTCTTAATCCAAATCTTTTGAACTTCGTTTGAAGTTATTATCCAAATTGACCTAGGTGTTTGAATCTGATCATCATTATCAACATTTGCTTAGGATTGTCATATATCCTAAGTTAATCATCGTCGGCCCAATCAATCCGCTTTCAACCTCAAGGTGGATTCAGTGCCACAATCATCCATTCATCCTTTAATCTGATCAATTAGTATCCTAAGTCACATAGGGTAATCTCCGAACGGGGTTTTCCAATCCCTCTCATCATTCGATCTTATCAATCATCGATTGATCTTATCGAATCCAATCCAATCACATCCTTATCCAATAACCTTCGACCCAATCAATCTACTTCCATCTTGAGGTAGATTCAGTGTCATAATCATCCTTTGATAATCGATCCTATCGTCAGAATCAATCCCATCGCATCATCCAATCATCCTAATCTGAGCTTTAATCCAATCCCAAATTGAGCTTTAGTCCGTTTCCATCCAAAATCTTTGATCCATCCTATTTATCCTTTCATCATCATGAATCCTTATCCTCCATCAATAGTAGTCAAGTGAAACCCTAATTACGTTGACAATGATAATGAAAGTCTTGTCGATCAAGAAGTATACGACATAGATCCCCTTGACGCTATCGTCACTAGTAAGCTTTCTCCACACACTTTCCACAATCTAGTCACCCCTTCAAACTATCCCATTATATCTTCACCCATGCCTAATCATGCTCCTTATGATACCTCTGATAAGGGATGTCCAGTATCTTCCTCATTCGCATATCCATCACATCCTTCATCTACACCTTCCTCTTATCCTAATCTACCATCCCAATACTATTATCATAATCCTGCACCCATGTCACACTATCCTTATCCCCCATACTAATCAATCCCATCAACTTACCCTAATCCAAAATTTGCATCTCTCTATCATGATCCAACATCCACGCCTTCACATCTTAATCTGCCATCCCAATACCCTTACTACAATCTACCAGCTGCATCCTCTTGTCTTAAACCACCATCCACATATCTTAATTCACCATACCAATATCCCTACTTTAACCCTCCATCTAATCCTAATCCCCCATCTACTCCTATTCTTACATCCAATCCCATTCCTCCATCTCACCCTAGGCCACCAATCCATAATCCAGTCCACCAATCCCTAATCCTCCATCTATTCCTATCACGCCATCTCAACCTAGAGTATGCAAGTTTCTCACTCTGGAATTTCTCCAAGGACTTATAACAAAGAAGATATCCCCCACTCCACACATTGCAGTCGTGGAACCATGCTATCCCGATCCATCTTCTACGGTCACTAGTGATGAGACCCCTCTCTAGCCCACACCTATCATTGACACTACCACCCCTAGCACCACTCAAACCATCAAAACCATAACATCCTCTGAATCCATCGAACCCCCTGTTGTCAAACAGATTGCACTCGAATGCTTGAATGACTAAATTCAGAAATTTGTTGAAACATGGGAACTATCTTTAGGTTGTAGGTATTCCTATGGTGAAGATAGACCTCCAAATTCTAGGCTAGTTCTTATATGATGGTCAATTTGATACTTGAATAATTTTTTATGAGAAAAGGGTAAGAGGGATTGAATTGAATACATGAACCAAAAATGAAAACTTCGGTGATGCACCTAATTAGAAAAAATAAACTGCAATTTGACTCACAAAATGATTACTCAGTACTTTAATTTGTACAACCTGATTTGATAGTCTAATCACCTAAATTTTTTAAACAGAGGCTTTGATTCAATACAATTTTGAGGGAAAACATTATTTTCACTACTAAGCTGATTAATCAATTACATGCATAGTGTATAACCAGTGAGTTTAAACTAAACTACATACAAATATTTATTAAGGAGACAGAAAAATTAAAAGGTTTCAAAACTGAAAACACAATAATCCTTCAATCAAATCCTACACAATAATGATGCCTGAAATCTTGAAGGCAAAACTTGAAAATGCTGGAAATTGAAGGAATCTTCTACTAAATAACACAATTTGAACCTGTAAACCTGCTATTGTATTAATCTAAAAATGAAAACTGAGTTACATGATATTCCTCTTTGCAGAATGCAAAGGCTGAAAAACAAGAACTAGAGGAAAAAGACTAACTTTTTTCCAATACATACAAAAGGCGTGCACAAAGTAGCCAATAATAGAACTAACTGAGAACTGAAGTGAAAACATCCCCAATGTGAAATCCGAGTAGAAGAGAAAATCCTGATAAAAATATCTCAAACTCATGTAAAAATGAGTGTATGATGATCTAAACTCGAAGTCAACTTGCAACTAACCCATGGAGCATCCAAACTGAATTGAAAATCCCTCAAAAGGTGGGTCCAAGCATGCAAAAGTCACCTCGTAAAACTCTCCCATAAGCAAACATGAAAATGCATGAAAGGAGGTCTCATAACTGATGATAACTATAAGAATAAGTGGCCAAATTGCCCCTGATTCGTGTACAACTCATGTCAAGTCATAACTCCATGCAATCTATATGTAAACTATCTTAAAACCCTCTGAAAAGCTCCTCAAAATGTGGCATTTAAAAGAATAAAACTAAGAGTCTCAAAAGACTCAAATTCTCTTTTTATGGTGAACATAATATGTCACTTCCATTTAGTTCACTTGCTCTTTTAAATATTTTAATTCAATAACTATTAAAAACAATTAATGAAATTGCTTTAATAATATTGAATAAACATTACTAATAAAGTAGAGTGCTTATTGTCATTTTTGAAATCACAAGGAATAAAGTTGAAATTGATTTTATCTCATAACACACGACCCTCCTTATGCATGATGATTAGGTCGATGACTTTGAAGTCAAGACCATGGGAATGAAATGATTTTGTTTGCTTTTGATAAAAAATAGTCAAAAATGACTATCAAGTTGCATTAGGGTATGAAATGACTTTGCTTGAACTCTAATCATTCTCAATCATTCTCCACATTCTTTTGGATATTCTGGAGCTCTTGTTGCACCGCCACCATGCTAGGGTTTGGAGCTCGACCTACACATTCTTTGGATATTTTGATGATTTTTCCCTCTGAGTTTCTCCAAAAAGATGCCTGGTAAGCTGTATTCCTCATTATTCTGGAAACTTTTCCATGTCTCGAGGGATTTTTAGGCTTTAATAGTTGTGACTGTAATCAATTTTTGATGTATTTTTCACCTGTATTTCATTTTCTATTGGTGCTTTTATTGCGTAGCCGCCATGGACGCCTTGGTCAGAGCTTTTCAGAGAGGATAAATCTAACAGTAAGGCTGAAATTTTATGGAGACAAGCTCGAACTGAAGGAAATATCCTTGATTTCTATTATTTCTTGTAAACAAACAAAGAAACTTTGTATTTTATCCTTGTATTTCATTTTCTATTCTGCAAGAGATTGGGGCTTTGTGTGGTAAATAATAACTTCCATTATGTATAAAGGCCATGGTTTTCTCTCCATTGCTTTTGTATTTTCTCCATACTTGACAGTTGCGACTATATAAGGATTATTTTGGGTTTTATTTATCTTGAAACATGTAAATGTTGATATCTTTCAATTCTTTGTGACTGAAAGCTTCCATCTTACACCTTGGCTCTCTATCAATGGCGCACCCTAAGAGATTTTTCCATTGTGCTGCAAATGATATTTAGCTTGTTGAATATACTGTGCAACCCAGGTCGTGGTATTTCTCCATCTGGGTATCCTGTTTATTTGAGGGTTTGACTTTATGACTGTGATTTTCATGAAGTATGCCATTTTTGGCTTCTCTATCAAGAAATAAAGCTTATTGTTATGATTGTCCTCGATGTTCAGTGTCAATGAACATAATTTATGGAAATTTCAAGGATCTAAAATTTATATGAACAAAACTTCCATGCCTTAGGACAATCACTTGATGTTTGATAAGTCTGTGAATACAATGTGATCATTTTTTGTTATAAAACCCCTACTCCTTATTGGTTGCACTATCAACACATCCCTAACTTCCATGACTTCCATTTTCATTTGAAAATCATAGACTATCATGAACCTTCTCTTAGACAAGCTAGTTTTGAAACATGTATGGAAAACTCTAAGAATCACTCTACGACTTTAGAATCTATTGCTCGTATTTGTTGCAGACTTCCTGTATGAATGATGTGATTGAATCCTGATGCTTAATTAGAGTTAATTCCTTCTTAAAAAACCTTCCAAGAGGCTTACCATATACAGATCATGCTTTCTATTGATGGCAGTAATACCCCTTCGTGATGCATCATTGACATAGCTATGTCATGTATATGAAGTCATAATACAATATTGTCACTTAAGACTTGAAAGGTGAATGATGATTTTGTTGTTATATGACTTTCTCAAGATCAGTCCTAAATTGAATAAGTTTTGATCCAATTTATCATATGATTGCAACTATGTTGATATTGTTGCTCTTGACATTATAATGATTGTCAATGTGACTGTGCATGCACAACTGTAGATGTCTTTCTAATACATGTGTTTTGCCATTCATCTTAAATCATTATCACAGTATTTTGCATCTGATATATGGACTTTTATGGTTGTCTTGCCTCACCATCTCATACCTTTAAGTATAAAACTGCCTTAATTGAAATGACAGTCCCAACTTTACCTCTTTTCTGTTGGTGCTAGTTTGAATAGATACTCTGATATCAACTCCATATCATAAGTTATATGGCTGCTCTCTATTGTTTGATCATTGCTTCTTGACTGCCACTATATCTAGCATGATGTTTTTGAGCTATGTCTTTTCCATTGCAAATGTGACTGTATACTTAGGCTATGATAGACCTCTGCTCATGCTCAACCTTGTTACAACATTAGTGTAAACAACTACTTAGCATGCCCATTCTATGTCCCTCAGATAACAAGATTGCAGTAGTGCATTATTTAATGTATTTTGTTGATGGCTGCCTATAGAGCTTTAACTACAGATGAATTCTTTGTAAACTTGAAGCCTCCATGATTAAATGCTAGTGAGCATCACCCATTGTATCTTGGTACATGGTCATTGTAATGTTGTTTTGACTTTCATATTCTTTGATTGTATAATGCATCTATTGAGCACTATCATTCTCTTTTTCAAATCTTTCTTGCATATTCAGGTAGTTTGAATATGTGGTTGTCCTCCTGAGTTTCTTGATGAACTATCTATGTGCTTTGAAGTTGTAAGAAACAATTTAAATGCTTGACTGCTATGTTTTCCCTTCAGTATAAAGGGGCTCCATACTTTATGTGAATACAATGTGAATAAAATAGAGCTGAAACAGAGCTAATGCATGCAGTTAATTATGCTCCTTCAAACAAATTCTGATTGTTCCTTTGAATGATGAGTGAAAGGATGATTTTCTCAATCTGTTTTCACCATGTTCAATTAGAGACTGCTTTATGAATTTTTATATTATAGCAGTCCTATTTGATGACAGTCCTACTTGATGATTGTTCTTGATACTTGATGACTCTCATGTATGAATGTTGAATGAGAGGATACTTTCCTGATATGTCAGGCTCGACCCTTGTGGGAGCCCGTTTTGTCTCACATATCTGATGCAAATGATCACAAACATAATGAACCTATTCCTACACATTTAAACAAACAAGTTAGTAAAAATCATTGAAGCTGAAAGCTTCCATTGAACTTCGTGTTCCTTGATTCTCAACATTTGTATTTCAATCATTTGGTGAATGCATAATTGGATATATATTACATTCTTGTTGGTAGTGTGGCATAAAGTATGATGTAATTTATCATTGCTCTAACACCATTTTTTCACAATCTTGCAGATTCATGGAGCGTGGAATCGAAATTGCTGCAACTTGGAGACACAACAACCGAAGACATCGAGCAAAATGATTCATAAACATAGGCAATGATGAATTGCTTTCCTCCTTTGTGTTTACATTATCTTCAGTAGTGTAGTATCGCATCCCTCTTTGTATTCATTATTTGATTAAGATAATCAAATTTAGCTACTCTCGCGGCTTGTGCAGGATTTCAGTTTTTACAAAATGAATAAAAAGCATTTATTATGCAAATGTCCAATTTTTTGTTACAAGTACTTGCATAATAAATCTGAAAATCAAATGTAATATGATTTTTTATGACAGACAATGAATACTTTAGCAACAAAATTTGAATTTTTTTGTACATTTCAATGATGAATTCAATTTAGCTCTACCTGTTTGAGCTTGTAGTGAAAAATAAGCAACACCCCCATCTCCTACTCTAGCAGCCATCGAACCCATCGACGATAACCAAATCCAATCCACCTACACCTAGATCCTCCCAATCCATCCTAGATCCACAAATCCAATCCACCCCTTCCACTCCTAGTATCACCACAATCCCTCCTCTTGAACTTCATGAATCCTCCATCCTTCCATCTCCCCCACTTGATGAGTCCCTCTAACACCCCGATATCATGTCTCTCGCACATGAGGAGCCATGCCAAGATCCTGATCCAAAGCATACCAACATATCCCCTTCTCCAAATCAAGATACTACCATCCCATCTAGTCCTACTCAAGATCACAGTCCTCCATCCACTCCATCTCATGACCCCCTTGACATTAAAGATTCCATCACTCCATCTCATAAGCCCTTACCTCCATCTACATCACACGAGCTCTTACCACCCATTGCCACAAATCCAAACCCTATCATGTCACCTAATCCCTCTCTTGATCCCTTACCACTCCCTTGTCCTGATCAAGATGTTGCTATCCCATCATCTCCATCTCACGATCCTCCATCGTCGCCTAGACCTACTATCACCACACCACTTGTATATCCCCTTGGTACCCTCACATTCTTCCATGGTGGTCTCCTTGCAGAAGAAAAACACATCGTATATAGCACCCATCATCCTCCTAATAATGGACTCGGATCATGTTTTCAGAATAACAAAAATCCTATTATGGATTGAATTCTCAAGAACATGAATTATCAAGGAAAAAGTTTAGGCCTTCATGAGCAAGGTATTTTAGAGCCCATCCAGGTCAAAGAACAAATCTGTATGCAAATTCTTGGACATATTTCTCAAGCCTCAAAATCTAAAGATGTTGGCACAACCTCTATACGTCCTCAATAAGCCTCTTCCAAAAGAAATATAGGCTCTTCCCATCACTCCACTAGATCATATGCTACCATCCCTCCTCCTCCATCATATCACCTCAAAAAAACCATCCATATTCCTCCTTCATTTGCTCCATCCATTTTGGGTCCTTACATCCCTCCATCCACCGTCTCCCATACTTCATCTACTCCATCCATCTTGGGTCCTTATGTCCCTCCACCCACTACGTCTGTTTTGGGCCCTTATCTCCCAAAATCACCTCCTCCATCTCATCCTATTCATCCTTTCATCCATTCATCACCTATCCATGTCATCCATCATAAACATCCCACTTGCATGTCCCCTAATCAGGATCAACAAAGGCACATACTTACACACCCTCAATCTACACGTAATCCTCATAATTCTACCTCCATCGCTCTACATCATCCATCTCCTCGCACCCATCCCATTGCTATTAAAAGAACTTTGGATGCCAAAACAAAAATGCCTAAATCTAAAGATCCACATGAATCTAAAGCTCCCCATGTCCCCTCTAATAGACATGGTGAAGAAAAGAAAAATCAAATCCATAGGCGACAAAGTCCCACCAAAGAAAAAATCAAAACCATGTGGATCCCAAAGAAAAAAGATGCCATGCCTTTAAATGAAGCATCCATAACAACATCCAAAGTTGCTAATTTGAAATCCAACCATACACATCCTCCATCTCCTAAATCTATTTTGGGTCCTTATGTCCCAAAATTCACTATCCCATTTCCTCCATTATCCCCACATTCCCAATCCATTAATTTTCCTATCTTTTCACATCCACCACCACATGTGCCAATGTTGGTCCTAAAGACATCTCCCCATCACACATCCACCCCATCATTCCATCCATACCCTTTCCAGCATCCCATCCATTAGCTCGCATATCTTCCCCATCAAATCCCTCTAATTCATCCTCTTGCATAATCCATTTATCCTAATAAGTTTGTACCAACATCCAATAGTCACTTCACACATGGGCTCTTAATACCTCGTATGGAACTCGATGCTCGAGTCCTTCATCCATATCCTTATCACGTATCTTCTAAATCCCCTTATCCATATCTTTATCCTTATCCATTTTCATCCACCTACTATCCAAAAATAAATTAAAAAAAAGAGAGAAATAATCCGTCAAATGTTGAAAACTTGGCAAACAAGTGCCTTGGATAAGTACCATGATGAAAACCTAGCAAATAGATGTCATGCGTAAATCCCCATCTGTCCTTTTCCACACTTGGGGGAAGCCTCCTAATACACATTCCCTCCATCCCACCTATCTTCCACATCCTACCATCATATCCCATTTATCTCTAATCCCTCCATCCTTCTTGTGGTCTTGATCAAAATAGGGGCACCTATCTATGCATACTTTGGACACCTCTCGGTATACATTCCCTTCATCCATGCTTTATCCTAATCCTTATCAACATCCTCTACCTTCTTTCTCCACTTGTCATGCTACCACTAGTCTCCCTTCCTTATCCCAGTATCCTACATTCATCCATTCATCCTCCCTCAGTCACCCATCCTATCCTCCTCCAGTTATCTCCTTTATCTTCCCATCCACTCATCTTTTGTCCCTCCTGCATCATGACACATGACATATCTAAAGTGGGGGCACCTATCTCCCTTTGTGACCTAAGTCCTTGGAGAAATCATTCATTCCAACAATCCCTTCAATGCCCCCATCCTTATCTTCCCATCCTAACAACCCCTTCAATCTCCCCATCCTTATCCTCCATCCAAACAATCCCTTCCATCTCCCATCCTTATCTCTCTATCCATTATTTCATCTTTATCCTCATCCCATCTCACAATCCCTTGTCATTGGTATTTGGCTATAGGCTCCTCCATCATGCAACCCAATGCCTTGATTGAATCATCATCATCATCCTCATCATCGGGATGTATCCTTCCCTATCCTCATTCATCTGTCCAATCTCTTATCACTTCTCATCAGTCATCTCTCCATCATGTCATTCTCCCAATTCATCTTTTGATGCTTTGGATAACTATCCCATCCCTGAGCTTTGTGTCATCATCATCAATCCTATCTTATTCAATAAATCTATCTTGACTCATCATTTTGGTTCCATCATTTTATCCCCTTATTAGGGTTATCTCATCATCCTTTATCCATTGTTTGTCTTCGGTCTTCTGGTCGAACTACGTTGCCCCTGCGCTTTTACGTAGGCAAGGTCGATCATTTGATCCGCCCCCGGGGTCCCTTTATCATTTATCATTGGTCTTTGCTTTTGTATATCCAGTCTTTGTCATCCATCGAGGTCTCCATCGTCCTCTTCTTGCTTTTATCCATGGTTAGTCATTAGCATTTTATCGAACTATGAGGGCTATGCGCTTTCATGTAGGCAAGACTAATCTTTGATCGACCTCCGAGCCCCTAGGTCTTTAGGGTGTGTCAGTCTCGTGTCTTGTCTTCCTTGTGTCATGTTGTCAAGCTATGCCCTTATCTAGCTGGTTCTTAACAAACGAGATCCACTCGTATCATGAGATCCAATCGGTTTTGAATATCCTGCGTCATATTGATCTTTCAGTTTAGTATCCATCATCGGTCTCAACAGGATGAATCCCTCCTAACATACCTCATCAATCCCATCCATCCCCTTGATCCTAAGGCAAAGGACGTTTGAAATTGATTGCGCTCTTTTGATGCTTTTGACTTTTGTTTATCATTTGAGCTCCCTATCATCACTTGTCATGGTCGCCTTGATCCATTATATCATGGTGTGCTTTGACTAGTCAACATAGGGGTGTATCTTGATCTTTTATTGTTGTTGTCTGTTGGGTCATCCCACGTAGTATCCACCAAGACCCATGTGATCTTGTGTTATGCTAGGACATCCCTTTGTGCTTGCGGTTATCCCAATGCCTGGCCCGACCAAAGTCTTTGTCACTTTGGGTTGTTGGGATAGCCTTCTTGTCTATTGTGCTTGTTTTATGCATTAGACACCAATCCGCCTTAGTCCATCATACCTTGGTGCATCATGTCTTATGCTATATCAAAACTTAGTGCTCTGAAGATGGCAAATCATATTAGGATTGCATTTCATGGTCATTACCATTGCATTGCATTCACCCTATGATTTTGGTTGTGCAAATACTTCACATCTCTTTTTCTTCTCTCTTAGTTTCTTTTTCCTCCCCCCTCCCCATTTCGCCCTTGTCTGGGCGGATGCGCCCCAGCCCATGTCGGTGCGAATACACTCTAAGCTGGGGCGAATACGCCCCGAGTCGGGGCAGATATGCCCCAGCCCGCGCTGGGGTGGATACGCCCCAACCCGCATCGGGGCAGATATGCCCTAGGCCAGGGCGGATAGGCCTCGGACTTCCCTAACTTCCTAGGGCCGCCATTTACAAACCGTGCATCTGATCAACTCCGTTCAAATGCCAATCTTCTCAAATTTTCATGCTCCTTCCAATGACATATACCGTGTTATACTTTCGAGAAGTCGCTTAGGGCCCCTTTTCTTCCCCAACCACCCTCTTGAGGGGGAAAACCCTACCATTTTTCCACCATCCCTTCGTGGCAGTCATTGGGGCATCTCCCTCCTTTTTCCCTCCACTTGGGCATCTCATTCAACCTATTTCATGCTGGGGCATCAAGCCCTATCACTTCCTTCACCATCTGCATTTTATTTTTCTTCGAAACACTATTATTCTAACAATATTTCGAAGAGGGGCAAAATGTAGACATCCAAATTTGATCACTCCCATATGATCAAATTCACCTCCTTATTCATCCATTTGATCAATATTAATTTATTTAATTAATATTACACTTTCTTCCTAAGATTCTTAAAGTATTTAATTTAACAATTAAATGCTTTACCCTACATCTTTTCCCTCTCTGAATTAAATAAATACATCAGTTTATTTAATTTAGTCATTTAACCTTTTGAATAAAATCAATTTAAAATTCTTCTTTTTTCTTTCTCCTTCTCACATCCTCCATAATCACTTTCTAATATGGTTTAATTTAATTAATTCATCATTAAGATGTGCATCCTCTTAATCAAGGATTAATGTCACATCCTCCTACATTTTCCACTTGTTTCTAATCTCTCATTAATTATCCCAATTAGGTATTTTCACAACCTTAATAAAAGTTATTAGCCACATTTAGCACCCATTTTTAGTCAACCTTTTCATTTTCCTTTCTTAGCATTGACCCTCTTTCCCATGTGAATTTTTAATTCACATCTATTCATCCTAGGTCTCTCTCCTCCCCATGAGAATTTTTAATTCACATTTTATCCTTTCAAGGCTTACCTTATCCCCATGCAACTTCTAGAACATTTGACTTGTCACCTCATCCACATGCGACAAACTCCCACCTTTTTTGGAGACCCTTTCTTATCCACTAGATTCTCCCAAGCTTGTGAATTTTTAATTCACATTTATTTCTCCAACCACTTTCTCTTTTACCATGGAGATTTTTGAGGAGTTCCAAAATTCCTCAAATGTCACTTTCATCCTCACTTGGGGACAAGAAGTTCCTTTTTGAGGAAATCTTCTCACCCCCCAAAGTACTTGTCCTTCCTCCACATCATGTACCTCCCTTCCACCTCACTTCCACATCATCTTATCCTAAGCCATCTCACATTCCACATGTCAAGATTTGAGGGCTTGTGAGTCCTCAACTCACCATAGCCCTACATCTTAACCTTGGTGGCTCAATCTCAACCATTGAATTCTCTAGAGAATTCAAATTTCTCTATAAATACCCCCTCTTCTAATGCATTTACAACACTTAGTCATTTTAGCATCCTTATGTTGTCATTTTGAGCACCTAATTCACAAGAATTTTCACTCATTTTAGCCAAGCCAATCTAGCCATTTGCATTTGCATCTCATCACTTTTCCAATCTTGCATTTAGTCATTTCCTTAGCCATCCAAGGAGCACACAAGAATTTAAAACATCAAGGGCCAAGCAAGGGATTCATCAACATGGAGAAGGTATAAGCACTTGCACAATTTCATCTATTTTTCTTTGTGTTAACAATTCCTTATGCTAATCTTGAGGTGTCCCTTTGTGTTTTTCTCTCATTGCATTATAGTTGTTCTTGCATCTCTAGGATAGATAAACATTTAGTATGACAACCACAGTGAAAACTCCCTTAGGATTTGGGCTCTAAGCAAGAATATCCTTATCATTAAGGGAACTACATTATCGACCAACTAAAATGCTATGCAACTCAACACAATCCTCCTCCAAACCAACAATAGGCCAATCATCAAGATTCTTCCACCCAACCACCTCCAACTGCCCACAAGGGTAGGAAGACTTAAAATCAATCGCCCTGGACCAACCAGCCTCGAGGAAGCATTGGAAATGGTTCAATAAATTAGGATACTAGCGAAGGATGGGGGGATTACAATCCCATGAATCAGACCAAAAGAGAGCCTTATCCCCCCTATTACAGATCCAAAACATGCCTTCCTTGATCAATGCTGCCCCTTTCTTGAGCATTCCCCCAAATCACAGAACCTTTCCCCACCAGAGGGTACCTGGGAATCTCCTTCAAAATCCCTTGAAGGTACTTATGCGACAAAACCCTAGCCCAGATATGATCTTGTTCCAAACACCACTTCCAATACAACTTTGCAGCCAACACCAATCTAGACAAAGTCGACTTCCGTAGACCAAGACCCCCAAACTGCTTCGGCCTATAAACAATATCCCACTTGAAGAGGCTCCACTTAGAAGAAGAAAAGCTTCCCACCCATAAGAACTGTCTAACTAGAGAGTCCAAATCCTTAACAAACCTAATCGAGGCCACCTAGAGCATACATCTATAAATGGGAAGAGCATGCACCACATATTTAAGCAACTAAACATGCCCAACAAAGGACAACCATCTATGAGTCCAATGACTAACCTTCACTAGGAACTTGTCAAGAATACACTGCCAAGACTCCCTAGGAAGACTCGTAGAAGAGATAGGGATGCTAAGATAAGTCAACAGGAGAGACCCAATCTGAAACCTCAATATGCAAGCAATCCTTTTTTGAATAGGCCATGGAGTATTAAAGAAGAAAATGGAGGATTTATCTTCATTAATCGGCTGTCAATAAGCATCAAGATAAATAGCCAAAGCCTTGCATAAATTTGTAGCTTCTCTAACCTTAGCCATACCCATCAAAGTCATGCCATCCACAAATTGTAGGTGAGACTGAGGAGGCAAACCATCGCCCCACACCCAACCTTGAATAAGACCTAACTCCACATTACAATTCAACACTCTCCCTAGACCCTTTGCAATAAGAATAAATAAATAAGGAGAGAGAGGGTCCCCTGACGAAGACCTCTAGAAGCACCAAAAAGTGTGGAAGGCTCACCATTAATCAACATTGAGAAGGAGGTGGAAGTGACACAAATCATAACCCACTGAACCCACTCCTCAGCAAAACCAAAGGCAATAAGAATATTACGCAAGAAGGACCACTTAAGTCTATCATGGGCCTTAGCCATATCTAGCTTGATGAACATGGCTTTTTCTTTAAAGGAAGCCATCAAATGAATAGTTTTAGTAGCAATGACCACCCCATCCAGAATTTTCCTTTCAACAACAAAACCACTCTTTTTCGCAAAGATAAGCCTACTAAGCCATCTTTTCAACCTTTCAGCAATCAGCTTTGAAATAATTTTATACAACACATTATAAAGGAAAATAGGACATAATTGACTTAGCCAGTTTTCCCCCTCACATTTGGGAATGAGAGCAAGAAAGTTAGAGTTCAAAGCACACAACATCTGTTTATTCCTCTGGGATTCATGAACCACCTCCAATAAGTCCAACTTAATAATATCCCAAAGCTCTTGAAAGAGTTCAATCGGAAATCCATCAAGACCTGGGGCTTTCCCTCTCTTCATTTGGAAAATAGTAGCCTCGACCTCCTCAAGCGAAATATGGCCTAAAAGATGCTCATTCATCTCCCTGGTTACTGAGGGGATACAAGATAGAACAAAGTTTTCTTCTGCCAAATCATCTTGAGAATCCTCTCTAAATAAGGAAGTAAAAAACTCCACCCCTTCCTTGGATATTTCATGCAAAGAAGATAAATGCTCACCCCTATCATTCACAAGGACAAAAAAAGAATTACCATGCCTTTGAGATTTCACCAAATTGAAGAAGAAGGCAATGTTACTGTCCCCCTCTTAAAGCCACTCAACACGAGCCTTTTGTTTCCAAAAAAATTCCTCACACAGCTCACACTCTTCCAGGGCTTTTAAAGCCCTACCCTCCTCCCTAAGTAAATCCTCTGAAAGACCAAACTCCCTTGTTTCACAGGTGATGTCATCCAAATCAGCTTGTGCAACAATCTTAGCATGAAAAATATTTCCAAAACACTGCCTGTTCCACCTTTTAAGCTAATACTTCACATATTGTAGCAGTTTGGGAAAAGTATAAATAGTAGTACCATAAGCTGGTCTGCCAATCTACCACCTTTTAGCCACAAACTCCTGTAAAGAATGGTCTCTTAACCACATAAGCTAAAACTTGAAGGAAGGGGACTGAGAAGCACAAGCCGAGGAAACTATCAATTTAATAAGCTAGTGATCTGAGCCCCTCTAGTCTAAAATCTTTGAACAAGTAGACCACAAACCCCCAACCCAAAAACAAGAAAGCAAGAAACAATCAAGTCTCTCAGCAATATAGTTCAACCCCAACCTCCTGTTGTTCTAGGTAAACTGACCATTACGATGCTTGATGTCCACAAGATTCAAAGTTGAAATGTTATCATGAAGCAAGAAAGCAGAAGGTTCCAATCTTGCAATACCACCCTTCCTCTCATCCAACTCAGTGATAGCATTAAAATCACTAGCCATAATCCAAGGAAAAAAAGGAGCAAGGCTATGAATAAAATTGATATGAGACCACAAGAGCTACTTACCCAAAAGATCAGTAGGCACATAGATATTTGACAGAAGGATAGATTCTCCAATCTTAAGACTCGACACAACCACAGAGATGGAAGACTTCAAGGACATCCACCAAAGAGGACGGATCTTCAAGGGGTTCCACAGAAAAGCCACACCCCCAGAATTCCCTTGAGCCCCAATACATTGGAAATCACCCATCCCCCATCGCTTTGGCAACAAATCAATCATAACTTCAACAGTTAACTTAGTCTCCTATAAGAAAATAACATCAAAAGAATGAATTCTCACTAATTCCCAAACAATTTTTTGTCTAAGGTCATTATTCA
Source organism: Sequoia sempervirens (assembly GCA_007258455.2). Taxonomy (NCBI): domain Eukaryota; kingdom Viridiplantae; phylum Streptophyta; class Pinopsida; order Cupressales; family Cupressaceae; genus Sequoia; species Sequoia sempervirens. Next base: position 165,522 of record VDFB02265635.1, read on the forward strand.
AGCCCCTAACATTCCATGAGAGCATGATTATTTCAAAGGGTTTAAAAAATGAGAATCCAGAGTCTTAACAGACCCTGATTCCACCAAATTCTCTCTCTCTCTCATCTTAATTTTTTCAAAGTCTTTCTTTCTTCCAGCCTTGGAGGGATTCTCCACCAAACCCTTTTTTGAAACTTTCTGAAGAAGACCCAACTGAAGAGAAGCCTTGCCACCTTTAGTCTCCTTGGGACCCACTTTCATCACAGGAGTAGAGGTCTCTTCCACCCCCAACTTCCCCTCGGCAAGGGGCTCCATCCTCCCATGAACTACCAGACTAAGATCAATGTCCATTTGCAAAGCACCATCCTCTTGCATAGACTGAGGTCCACCTGGAGTAATGCCCTCCTGAACCACGTCCAAATCACCCTGATCCATAATCAACAATCCCAGATTCACCTCCTGCTGACTAAGATCATCCAGTATTTCAAATCTATTAAAGGATTCATCATCCTGCCTCTCCTTAAAAGTCCTCTTTTGATCACTATTCCTATTGCGTGTCTTAACTGTTCTATAATGTTTTGAGTAGCATAGTTGAATTTTAATTTGTTTTTATAACTATTAAATATTCTAATTAATTATAACTTCAATTTTAATTTAATTAAAAAATATATTATTATAATTGTAACTTAATTTATGTAATGATAATTATAATAATAAATTTAATATTTTCTTGCTAAAGGGGTGGGGATGTTGAGATCTTGCTCAAAAGGAAACAAGTTAAGTGGTAAACACTTTAGTATGAACAATATAAATTGAACTTCGACAGAGCCTCCAGAGGAAACCTGAGGATCTATAGGGTTAAATGTCTCATTAGAGAATGGAAGGGTCAAGAAATTGGTTGAGCTTCTAGACGTTTGACGAGAGGGACAAATGAAGCAGAATTCCAGACACTAATCCTAGGTCTTTAGCTATGTTTGAAACTTAAAATATCCAAGGTTGAGATAGAAGGTGATTCAACCTTAGTGAACAATGTAATTAGAGTGAATTTCATGCATGGTTGGAAACTCACATCCCTATTCTTAGGTGCCAAAACACTCATATCAAGTTTTGCATCTCACATTTATCATGATGGAAATAGGGAAGCAAACTTCTTTGCCAACATAACAACATATGGTATCGAGGAGTTCATTATTTCACCACATCATAATATCATGGACGAGTGTACACTTAGTGGAGAGACTCAATGAATACACCAATAGTCATAATATTTACTACTTGTCAAGGGTCATCCCACAATAATGGGTCCCAAACTTGGGACATCCTAATTTTTGCTTGAAATCACATATTTTTTAGTAAATTTAATGATTTAAGCCTTGATGACTTCTATCTAAAGAGTTTTAATTAAGGAGGTTTAGATAAGCCCCCCTTAGATCAAACCCCCTTGGATAAAACCCCTTGAGTCTTAAATCATACCCACAATGGTGTCTCCTTTGCATCTATCAAAATGCTGACAAAAAACCATTTTTTATTTACCTTTTGAGGGATCAAATAAAGTCATTTAGAAATTATGTTTTGTAAGTATGTAGCTACTATTTTAAGCTTTCCAAAATGTATAATTTTGAATATTTTTAATTTTATTATTATTTATATTTTATTTTTTTATGAATGTAGGTTTTTCACCAAACATCAAGGTATTTGTTTCACACATGCGAAAATATAGAAAAATAGAGAAAAAAAATCTAAAAAATATGTGTGCTTTAGATATTGATGTTCTTGTTTAGCCAATTTTTTTTTAATAATTTCAATACATACAAAACAAGTTGTGTGTGACTACATACACCTACATCCATCTTATAATTACTTTGACTTCAAAAATTAATTTTAAAAAAATATGTAACAAAAATTATGAAAAATATCCATGCACTAGATATTGATGTTACACATCTAAATTTTAAAAATTGTAATTTTATCTTTTCAATAAAAAAATTATGTGTGATGACATAAATGTCATTGTTTTAAAATGTTAAAAAACTATAAAAAATAAGTTATTAAAAGTTACATAAAAAAATTTGCAATTATTTCTAATTTAAAAAATATATGTATTATGCTATATACCTACATATCAAAATGGTGATGGTGTAGGTTCGTGGGCAGCAATCGTAAAGTAGGAATGGCTGATGTAGCAGCTTCGTCAGAGGATCGACATTGCAAAGAAGAAGCAGTCGACGAAGGGAAGTGCCTAGGCTGATGCAGGTAGATGGAAAAATCATTTTTTTTGGATTGGCTCCATGCCACTAATGCCAATTCCATTTCGTTGGGCAGGAAGGTTGTTGCACAATAGAACCAAATGGAATCTCGGCCTAGTCCCTAGATGGAGGCCTCTAGATGGCCCTAGTGCCAATCCAACATTCGGGGTTGTGCTTGGGAGACAAAACCTGCGGGAAGAAACTAGAATCATACTAGTATGGAACCTAAGATAGCACATTCATCACCCCAACAATGGTATGATCAAAGGACTTTCCCCAGGAAACCAATGAATTACGCTAGAACTCCACCTGAGAAGTCTACATCTGGGGGTTGGTATGGTTGGTCATGGAAAAATAATGGTTAGATCTCAGTGGCTTTACACAACCACTGGAAGGGGAAGCCTCTGAAATGGAGCTCAGGCAAGCACAAAGCAAATGAAATCAGTCAGAATAGAGGAAGGACTTTGAGGACCAAAGACATTAGGGTGAGGAATCATGAATGTGCGTGGGAGGGATCTAAAGCAAGGAGGGACCCTAATGACTTTGGCAAAGGGATTGAAATCAATAAACCTAGGAGAAGTGGCAAGGTGATAACCATCCTTTCTAAAACCCTACGTAATTCCAAGGACATGTTGAAGTTGCGCGCTTTCTTTGCGAAGTGGGGTGGGTGGATGCTCTACTAAGAGAATGGTGGATTGATGGAAAGAATAATGGAGCAAAGAGGTATGTATCAAAATTTTGGATTGTAATTTTCTCCCAGTCATTTTCCCAATGCCATAGGTGAAGCGAATTATTATGTATGAAAAAATCCTGCAAATGGATGGAATAAGGTTTTACATTAATGAATGAGAACCAAAATTCAACCCTCACAAACATGAATTGGACATAATGAAAGAATGGGTGAATCTATACAATCCACCCTCATAATATTGGGAAGAGGAGTTTTTAAGGTTGATAGGGAATGAATTGGGCACTTTCATTGGGGTGGATAAATCTCTACTTCATGGAGAAATGAAAACCCAGGTGAGAATCTGTGTAGAAATCAATTTGAACAACAAATGTTTGGATGAGATGGAAACCATCATGAAGGAGGGTAAGTGTCTTCAGGAAATAAAATGGGATCTCTTAGTTAGCAAGATTCCTACCTTTCCAAAATTTGATTCCATGAAAAGGGTGATCAAACCCATGGGGGGTTGCTATGTTGACTCAAGAAGCAAATTTGGGAACAATGAGGCAAATCCATTCGATAGGGACGTCTAAGGTTAGGAAACAAAGCAAGCCACCCAACAGGAGAATGGTAGGGAAGAGATTGTAGAGGAAGAAGCCTTGGATGCAATAGAGGGCACAAAAGGGGTTCCAAGATGGCCCACAAACTCACAAGAAGAAGAGGGGACCAAGGAAGAATTCACCGGTCTGGAGGAAATCATGGAAGTTGGTTGTGAATTGATGGGCTATGTAGCCCTTGAAAAGGGAGGAGTAGTGAACTTAGACTTGGAGGATGATGACAACAATAGTATGGAGGGTCAAGTATTGAAGAACAATGATCCCTTGGAAGAAGGTGAGGTTCACCTAGAGCTAGAGGGGATAGAGAAGTCAACTTTATTGGAAGTCAATGCAGACATCTTAGCCAACTCAACGACCTAGGGGAAAATGGGACTAAAACTAAGGAGCAGGGCAAGGAAATCTCCAGACTATGGGGAAGGAAGGAGGAAAGGCAGGTTGTCAAATATAGAAAAGAGAACTATGGATGGCGATGTAGAGGGTCGGTAGAAACTCACCATAATGCTAAGATCAGGGAAGGGTGGTACCCTTCTCGGGGAGCAACGAGGATCATATCATAGAATATTAGGGGATTAAACACCCCTAACATAAAGTTCCTTCTAAGGTGCCACATGGAGACATCAATGGCTGATGTCCTCACGATTCAGGAGACAAAACTAAGCATTACAAAAGCATACATGTTTAAGAAGAAGTGCAAAAAGTTGAACATAGAGTTTGTGGAAGTAGCGGGTGCCTCTGGGGGCTTATTTATTTTTAACATCAAGGGGTAAATTTTTTTATTAAATCAAGGAAACGTTACAAAGCAAGGGCATTAAATGGCCCTATCAATATCAACCAAGTGATCCAATTGATGAGACAAATCCGGGGGTAGTTGACCCCGATCCACCAAATTCCAATCATGAATATGATCAGAAGCCCATTTCGCCAAGCAATCAACAACACCATTCCATTCACGAGGAATATGATTGAAAGTAATATACTCCAGAGAGGTAGAAAGAGTGAGAATTTGTTCCACAATCAAAGCCTCTGGGGGCTTATTTATGATTTGGAGGCCCCAAATAGTTTATTTAGAAATGATAATGGGAAATAGTCGTTGAAGAGCCTGCAAGGTGAGAAGTTTAACATGAAATTTGGTCTTCGCATCAATCAATGTATGGGCCCCTCAAGTTGCATCAAGAAGAGGGAGTTGTGGTTGAAGCTTGGAGATTTTTGCAGGAGGGCATCCCTTGAGTGTTGCATTTTAGGGGGAGGTTTTAATGCAATCTTGCACAACGAGGAAAAGTTGGGAGGCATACAAAGGAATTACCAATCCTAAGTAGATTTTGAGAATTTTGTTAGGGTAAATGATTTGTTTGAGATTCAATTAGCAAATGAAAAATACACGTGGATGAATAGGAGGATGGGTTTCAATCATATTGTAGAAAAATTTGATAGATTCCTATTTAAAGGAGGCCTGGGAGCTTTTCCATTCACCTTTGAAGGCAATATTTTACCCCAATCAGGGCTTGATCATTACCCCATAAAACTGGAAATTATGGGTGAAAGGAAACTAGTGAGGTGATCCTTCAAATTTGAAAATATGTGGATCAATGAGAAAATTCTCCCAAGGCTGATTGATGTCTGGTGGAATGGGTGGAAAATCAAGGGCACCAAAATGTTTGGTGTGGTTTTAAAGTTGAAGCTTCTCAAGCAACAATTAAAGGAGTGGAACAAGACCCTATTCAAAAATATATTTGAATCCAAGAGCAATTTGGAAGAAGAATTAATTGCACTAAATAAAGAGATACTATCTCTAGGAATGGATAGTGAAATATTTTTGAAGGAAAAGGAGTTGCTCAAGGAATATGAGGGGGTGCATGCGAAAGAGGAAGTGTACTAGAGGCAAAAATCAAGGGAAACTTGGATCTTAGAAGGGGATAAGAATACAAAATATATCCATAATAGTACCAAGGCGCGAAGAGAAATCAATAGAATCACAAGCTTATAGGGAGCAAATGGCTCAACTGTGGAGACACTTTGAGGGCATCACCAAGGAAATAGTCACTTCAAAAATTTGTTGAATAACATAGGAGGTTCAAGTCTGGTATCACAAAATTAGCTCTTGAATGTTATCCCTCAGCTAGTTGATCAAGGGTAGAATAATATGTTGATAAGAAAGTTTTTGGTAGAAGAGATCAAGGTAGCAACCTTCTAGTTGCATTCGGATAAAACACTTGGACCAAATGGGTTTCTTGCTAGGTTCTTTCAAAAATGTTGGAGCATTGTGGGTAGTGAAGTGGCAACAGTAATAAAAGACTCAAGGAGATCAAGACTGGTCCTAAGGGAGATGAATAACACTTTCATCGCTTTGATTCCTAAAAAAGAGAATCCATCTTCATTAGATGATTTTAGACCTATAACCCTTTGCAATACATTGTACAAAATTAAGGTGAAAGCAGTAGAAAAAAGACTGAAAAAAAATTCTGCCAAGGGTAATTTCTAAGGAGCAATCCGAGTTTGTTATAGGGAAGTCAATCTTAGAGGGGGCTATCATTGCATGAGAAGCAATTCACTCTATTCAAAGAACTAAAAAGAAAAGTATGCTACTAAAATTGGATATCAAGAAAACATACGATCGAGTGTATTGGAGGTTCCTATGCAAAGTGTTGTTGTCTTTTGGGTTTGATAAAAAATGGGTAGATTGGATCTTCAATTGTATTGTTAGTCCCAGATTTTCAATTATTGTGAATGACACTCCAAAAGGTTTCTTTGAGGCGTCTAGAGGAATTAGATAGGGGGACCCCCTCTCACCCTTCTTGTTTATCATCATGGTTGAGGCCCTTAGAAGGGAAATTAGTGCAACATCAAGCATTGAGTTGTTAGAGGGAATTCAAATCATGAGTAATGTGCCTACAATAACCAATCAATAGTTTGCATATGATACTATGCTTTTTGGGGCAACAAAATGCTACGAAGTCTGTCAATTGAAGGAAAATTTGGATCTCTATTTAGAGGCTTCTAGCCAAGAATTCAATGAAGCGAAATCGAAAGTCTACCTTTTCCACACTCCCCTACGAAAAGAGCAAGAGATCCTTAGAATCTTGAGATACAATAAATTTCAATTACCTTACACATACCTTGGCTTGCCCTTAGCAAAAGGAGTGGGTAGGTAAGACATGGGATCCCTTGGTAAACAAAGTAAATAGTCAGATGTCATCATGGAAAGGGAAATGGATATCATGGACAAGCAGGTTAGCTATGTTAAAGGTTGTTATCTCTATGATTCCAATTTATTTGTTGTCATGTCTAGAATTGCCCAAGGGGACATATTAAACTTTAAATCAAAATATGAGAAATTTATTTTGGAAGGGAAATTTAGAGAAGAGAAAGTTTGTGCTAATTATATGGGATAGGGTTTGTAAAGCGAATGAGGTAGGGGAACAAGCTTAAGGGATCTCTTGAGGCAAAACAAAGCATTAGAGGCCAAGCTAATTTGGAAAATGTACATAGAGAATAAGTCGAAATGGGTGCAGATTCTTCAAAACAAATATTTGGGAAATGACATTGAGAGTAGAATTTTCACAACCGCCTCTCTTCTCAAAGGTTCAAGAATTTGGAATTTTATGTTTGAGTGTCGATCACTAATAACATATTTTTTATCCTAGGACATTCATGATGGCAACACTGCTCTATTTTGGGAGGACTTGTGGGGGGATATCCCAATATTGCTAGTCAGGCAGACATACAACATTCAAAAGGATTACCCACACGACTCTGGGGGATGAATGCGAGAGATTATTTGGAGATCAGCTTTGTTGATGGTAGATGTAGATGGTAATGGAAGGATTTTAGTAGGATTGGTCTCCCAGTCGCTAAAATTACACAACTACAATCAATTCTTAAAGACAAAACCATAATTATATGGGAGGGAGAGGACAGGTTGGTCTGGACTGTTAATAGTTAAAAGCAATATAATACTAAGGATGGTTTCTCGGTGTTGGGGAAACAAGATGGGAAAAATTCACTCCCATGGAAATTATGCTGGGATAGTCTATGCCTCCAAAAAGTCAGGGCCTTTTCTTGGACCATAATTCAAGGAAGGATTTTGACTGCATATAGGTTTAGCAAAATGGGCTACCACGACACGTCTAGATGTGTAATATACAAATCTAGTGAGGAGGATGCAAACCATTTGCTACTTGGATGCCCCTTTTCTCAAAGGTGCTGGATATGACTATGTGCAAAATTGGGTTGGGTAAGCACCCTCCCGAATGACATTCTATCCCTCTTCAAATCATGGCCCTTGTTTAAAAAGAAAGTGATGTATTCGTGCATTTGGCTAATAAGTCCATCCATTTTGATATGGAAAATTTGGAAAGACAAAACAAAAGGTAAGGAAATGAATATATCATCTTTTCAAAATAAGGTGGAGGTAGCCATAGTTGAGATAGTGAACAACAGGGTCTTAAGGCTAAATCCACAAAAAAGTGGAATTCATAAAGTGGGATGTGAAATTGAGACTTGGGTGGTTTGGCCTCAACATCCCAAAATTTGGTAGCAAGAAGGTAGAGGGACAAAAAGTTCTTTGGCCAAGGTGGTTTGGAATCCCCCCGCTCAGTCATGGGATAAATTGAACTTTGATGGAGCATCAAGAGGAAATCTAGGAAGGTGGGGTGCGACTTGCATAATCTACAATGGGGAAGGGGATATAGTGGGTGAAATTTTGACCCCTCTTCCAAATGGGATGAATAATTATGAATAATTACAGGTTGTGATACAAGGGCTTCAATTCTATCAGGATTTAAGGCTGAAAAACATTCAAGTGGAAGACGAATTGACTTTGGTGATAAGCACTCTCAAGTCGGGTAAAATTTCAAATTAGAAATTACAAGGGTTGGTGGAGAGAGTTGGTCTTTTGGGGAGTTTTGATCAATATATGGTGAAACACACATATAGAGAAGCCAACTTTGAAGTGGATAAGTTATCAAATCTTGGCATGGATGGGGTTTTTAAGAAACATTACTACCCCTCCTCCTATTGTATTTAATGGGTGTTGTATGTGGATTCATGCAACAAACCTTTGAGGCCATGAGGGCTATGTAGAGACCATTGCTGATGGGGAGATGTTCCTTGCAGTGGTTGGGCATATTGTGCTCCAATGGCAGAGGTTTTCAATGAGCGTTGTAGTGGCTGGGTGATGCATGAGCATCTGGCTTGGTTTGGGCATGAGTTGAAGCGTGGAACTATTAAAGTCGGGGATAAATCACATAAAATTTCTTGGTGATCTCTTCTAGTTGCATGTGGATCTTGCTCGCTCTTTCTTGAGCCATGGCCGAGTGTTTGTTGTGAAGAATTGTGCAGGGTTGACAAGTGGCAAAACTAGTGTTAGGCCATATGCATGTGGCGTGAGGGTGCTCACTCTGTTGCCAAATCCAATGGGTGGTATGAAAGGTTGTGACAAAATGCCAAGTTTTCACTTATTAGCACGAGGCACCAACTTGTTCCCTCTAATGTCATGCCCATGCTTTGCTGTGGGGAGTTACACTGGGTTGACAACTAGCTGTGCTAGTGACGGGTCGTGTATAGGTGGCATCAAGGTGCTCTTCTTGATGCCTTATCCAAGCACTCCTTGTGATGTATTGTGATAGATAGACATGTTGTAGTGCTTCCAATGGTTAAGCATACTTCAGCATGGCCAACCAATTTTGGCAAAACTTTGACCTTTCGGCCTAAATAAATCACTTGAGTTGATTTGACATCTGAAAATGTTTAATTAGGGGGTCTTCTCACACACACATTACTTAAATGTTTCATCCCATGGGGGGCTTGGGAATTATGGTGAAGAATTTATTATGTTAGGCCTCCAACAATGCAAGCAGGTCGAGGGACACTATTTCAACTCAAAAGTGTTACAAAGATAGATTGTAATCCTAGCAAGCTTTTAAATTGGGAAGCCTTGGCACAAGTGGAAAGAGCTATACATAATGGCATTGAGGGCCAAAAGTATTGTTTGTATGGCTATGTTGGGTATTGAAGATGATGTAATGGACACCCCTAAAAGGTTGACCACTCTCGACGACAAATGGCTTTCTTGGGCGAAGTCATAAAGCCGAGGTTGAAGAGGATCCTAATCAAGAACATTTTTTGTTGATTGGTTATGTGAATTGATGTTCGGGCATGTGTTCCTAGCGGCAAAGAAAAGAAATAGAGGTCATGTGGTTTTCTTAGTTAGGAGCAGGTATCCCAAGGCCAAGAGACCTGGGTTTGCTCAATGTGTTGGGTGTGGTGGTCAAACTCTACCCCTTCTTGTTGGATGTCAAGGGTGCCAACTTGTTGTTTCATCAAACATAGGCGATGGAAGGGGTGAGTTTTCTAAGGAAAATGTTGCATTTGGTACCAATCTAGGATTTTGACTAGGCAATGAATTTCATAAATTTTATTTAAGAGAATGGTGATGCATGAGTATAAGTTTTTAAATTTGGTTGAGCTTCAAGGTGTCTGCCTTTAGCTCTGCAAGGCAATTTTAAGCTTTGATTTTTGGCAATGTTGGGTAGGTTAGTGTAGCCTTCTTTTTTGATAATTGACTCCTTTTTGGAGTGTTGCAAATTAGAGCTCTGGCTTGGCTTAGATTCTGCGTAATCTTCCTAGCTGTAAAGCCCCAGATGTATAGAAAATGTAATCTTTTTTGAAATATTAATAAAATTACTCTTATATATATAAAAAAAAATAGAATTTACACATAAATCCTCACAAATAACTAGTTCACATCATCTCCAAATTTTTAATAGTTTAGTTGCTATATGTTTCATAAAGTAAAAAATTGGTGAAAAATGTTGATTTCAATGTCCTAGTTTGGCAAAAAAGTGGGACACAACATTATTCATATAAGTTGGAAAAAGTGTTTGGAGGAAGAAGCAATAATTGTTCCACACTCTCAGCCTTCTAAACATTTATGAATTAGACGAGGCCATGCTTAAAACATTAAAGACAGTCTTATTCGAAGCCATAATCAATTTGCAAATCTGCAAATCTCTATTTATGGCAATCAACACCCCAATTTGTTTGGTTTGTTCTTGTTAATAAATGACATTTTTTGGGGAAATTATAGATAAAAGGCTGAAGTTAGTTTTCAAGATCCATTGCAAGCTTATCCTCATGCCCTTGAAATGGGTCCTAAGAGATGACTTCATGGTTGTGGACAACAGACATAGAGTCAAAACAAAAAATTCCTCTAGGTTTGTTGCCTCCTTGCTGGACCTTGGGGAGTCGGAGGAGACCATGAGTGCTTTAGCACGAGTGCTCATAAAGAAAAATTTCCTAGGTAATTTGGATGAGGTATTGAGGGTTGCATAGCTTGGGGTAGGAATTCCTTAACTGACTGACTTCTATAAGAGCTCCAACAGGCCAAAGTCTCTATGGAATGGCTCCCATTCCTCTCCAATTTTAGGACAACCTTCTTGAATCATCATTGCTTCAAGGTAGAGGAGGGTGTTCCTTCTAGAAGAAGATTATGACTTATGACTTGAAATGGATGCATGAATTCATTAATGAAGAATATGATGAGAAATTATCAGCGTTAAGTGACAATGTATGAATAGTCAAAATAATATGTAAAAGTTTTGAGGATTAGTCAATGTTACGATTTTATCACAACCTAGTAATGTGGGAGTAAAGAAGAAATACACACAAAAGTGGTAGGAATTAGGTTGAAAGTAACTATACCACTAGGATTTTGGATGTATCTTAGTTTTTGTAAAGGGTAGAGCCCCAAGTATTTTTCTTTCATTAATATAAAGGGAACAATCCCCTTGAATATTGTTTATTCATTAAAAAAAAATCTTGAACCTAAAATTTTAATTATTATTATTTTAAAATTATATTCTATCATTTTATTATTCTAAATTAGAAATATTATATCTCTTACTAACCAAAACAAAAACATCATATTATAAATAAAAAATGAATAAAACTATTTAAAATAGATATCTATTTTTTTAATATAGAAAAATCAAATTTTACAATATTAATATAAAATTATTAAAAACATATTATTAATTCATCTTTAACACCTAAAATTTTTAACCAATTTCAAAAAAAATTTCAAGTTATAAATCTTACATCTTTATTTTATAAAAGATAATTATTTCTTAAATAGACTTCTAATTTGTTATAAAACACATTTATAATAACTAATTAAACATCACTTATTGCAAAAACATTTTAAAATAATAATAAATAAAAAATATATTTTTAAAATAATTCTAAATTGAATTCATTTTTAAATTTTTTTTTTTTTTTATTAGATTGCAAAATCGGGTAGCATGACTCCATATAAACTCCAGTGCGTCTGATAAACTTTTTTAACGTGACCAACGGCACTGGCGCGACACGCCATAGGGGGATGAAGGAGACTAAACCTTGTGACCAACCTCTTCCAACAAAAAAGATTTAGCCAACCGAACTAAGGCCCAACCCCTAAATTGAATTCATTTAATTAGGCCCAGGAAAGTGTATTTTCCTGTCATGTTTCCGGATATAGTTTTGAAGCTACCTCCATAGTAAAGCCCAGGAAGGTAGAGGGGAAAAGAGAGGTGGAGACAACAAAATGCAGGCTGTTAGGTCTGGAATTCGAGCACTGGCACGGCGGTCATTAATACATTCAAGGAAATGCACTGCTTTAGATTTGCCGAATTTTTTTGGAAGCGTGAATTCCCAAGAATTGAATAATAGAAATGTGCATGTAGAGTCATGGGTGAGAGGATTTTTGGGTAGAAGAGAGTACACCCAAGTGGCCTACTCCCCTGCAACTTATCTAGACAAGCAGGAGGTCGCGGATCGAGTGATTCAAGTCTTCAAATCCTGCCCTCAAGTCGATCCTTCAAAGGTACTATCAATTGCTGGATTCGTTGTAGCCCATTTGGTTATACGTGCAATTCTCTTTTTTCATTGAAATTCGTTTAGGAATAATATCCAGAATTTTTTAGATTATGTGTCTATTATTACATTGGTAAAGTGGGTTGGATTTAGATTTTTGTTTTGGTTCATAGTTTTAATTGCAGGTGTTAAAATCTAATATCATGCCCTTCTTGATATCTGACCATTTGACGTATTCTGCCGGACGATATTATTGGTTGATCTTCATTATCAGCATTGTTTATAAATTTTGTGTCTGCCTCTCTTTTGTGTCAAGTTGGTCAAAAGTCCATGAATATTCAGAGTTGCAAAGTGTAGAGAGGTCTGTATCTTTTGGGATGGGAAGATTTAGAGGACATATTGATTGCAGTTTGAGTTTTTGCATTCCCTGTGTAGGACAAGATAGATAACTCCTAGTTTGTGATTATCAGCTTACTTTGCGTTCATTTTCCATTCTAGGAACCAACACCTGGACAAAATTTGATTCCCTACCATTATCTGTATGTTTCATTCATGCAACCCTGCTACCGAATTCTCCACACCAGAGATTTTTCAATAAAGTAATGCAGTACCTGCACAATGAAATTCTCTGAATAATGTCATTATTGAGACTCATATTGTGCCTGTTTTCTTATGTTGATCTCTCAACCCGATGCCGTATAAGTTAGTACAAAGCTTCTTGATATGTACTCGTGAGCCAATTTGGCTTGTAGCATTCACATGGCCAGGGCACTCTTCGAAGTAGATATGATTCTCGGGTCATCTGTCTCGCCTGTCTGCAATGACATTTTTCTCTTCTTTTAGAGATATTTTCAATTGATGAGATTTGAACTTGGGTGTCTCAATATTTGAGCCCTAGACTAAACAGCTTAAAATAAATAAATAAAATTCTTATGAGCTACAGGATGTGCTGAACTCATGATTGTTCGGTGGAAAACACCTCACATTAACCATTTAAAGATTATGATGTTGTCAAAACATTAGAATCATTTTGTACCAGGTTCAAAATGTAAAATAATGTCGTTGGTATAAGAGCCTGGAATGTTCATCCTGAATGCAGTTACACGATGAAGGTGAGTGGTGAAATCTGCAGGTTGTGTGTTATCACATTCTCATTCAGATCTTTACGATAATTTGCTAGATTTAGCTCATGAATACTTAAAAATGCCAATGCACCTGTCCAGCACTGTGATTAGAAGAGAATTTAACTGGTAATCTTGTAAAATAACTATAGGTTTTTTTATCATTGGAAATGAAGTTCTTGTGCATCTTTCTCTTTCAAAGCAATTTTTCCTTTCCCTATTAGGTGCGTACGTTGCTTTTTAGTTTATTCTGTCTTCAAAAACCTTTGATCCACAGGGAGGCATCCTTAGGTTTATATAGGACAGGGATGAGAGGGGTACATTCTTTACCATCTCCTTTCACGGGGACCGCGACTATTCTCCTTAGTTGTACCCAGACCTGTGTGGGGAGTGTGGGTGCTCCATATGACCAGTCCATGAGATACCAAAATTTGTTAATGTTATTGAGCAGCTTCGGGTTCATCCGTCCAGCCACGAGTGAAGACATAAATAAATGTAGCCTATCGGCTATTTATTTATATGTATCATTTGATGAGAATATGCGCTTCTCTTGGCAACAATATAATTTCTCTTGGGCCGACCTTCCTTATGATTTGTATTTATTATTTGTAATTATATTATTGTATTCTGGCCGACCTTGTAATATGAAGAGGTGCGACCTCTCTCACACTTGTATATATACAAGGTCGCCTTCATCTCTTTATCATCAAGCAAGTTCAAGTGCGAATCATCTCAAGTTCAGATCAAGTATTTTTTGTAGAAGGCGGAGAGTGTTGATTGCAGATTGAATTCTGTGTTTGCATCAACTTGTGATGCTTTATCTTTGGCCATCATATTGGCCATCATTGTAAAGGTGTCATCCTTGAGATTTAATATATAAGAGATATATTATTGTTGGGTTTTTCTCCCTCAAGAGGAGGGTTTTCCCAGGGTATTTGCTGTGTTTTGTGTCTGATTTTGAACTTAATTTCTGCTTTCTAATCTGATCATTTAAAATTTACATGGTATTAGAGCAGGTTTAAATAAAGATTCGATCAGATTTGGATTTTGGAAATTGTATCAGGAATCATTAGTTTTGATGAACTCTCAAGGCAAAATTTATGCACTCATTCCCTTGATGAGAATTGAACAGATATCTAGGAAGCGTTTCTGAGAAAAGGAGGAAGTCTAGCATTACATTCCGGCAAGGTCAGCCATCAAATATTGCTTTATTGGAAAACTGCTGCCACTCCAATGTATAGAAAATTATGCGGAGAGGAAGCGAAATCATATCTCCCGTGGTCAAATTCCTGCTGCGACAAATTGGAGGGAACCGTTCGGGTCTCACATCAATATCTCTTCCGACATTAGCAGCGGCATAACATTTGCTATCGGGAATCCCTGAAGGCACCTTTTAAGGAGACTCCGCATCCAGATTTGTTAGCACACTGCATTTGGTGTGGCTATAAGCATCAGCAGAATCTCGCGTGAATCTGCTTCCCGCACCATCTTCGAAATTTTAAGTCGCCGTCGCCCTCCCTAGAAGAGTTAACATAAGCAAGAAATGTAGTCAACTCTTCTTAGGAGATATCGTGGGAGTTCGTGTTCATCGAGAGTAGCTTGTGTACTGCCGCCAGTCAGTATTTTGGGAAGCGAAAATATTCTCAGTATCCTTGCTGTGTTGATTGACGGGATCTGGAAATTCAGTTCCTATGGCTGATTAAATTAAGTTTGGTAATTTCAGCCAGAGCCGAAGGCTCGGCCTAATTGAATTTCACCTTCATCATCCGTCTTTATTTTCTCGAGATCTCTTCAATCACATCTCTAGCATCGTGTAGTTTCAGGTGTTACACTACGATAATCATGAGTGGTCGGGCATTGCTCTGTACAAGATCATTTGTCAACCTCGGTGTTGTTTTTGATATGGTTGCCATGTATTCATGTTCTCGAAATAGAAGAGGAATGCTTTCACACCGATACTCTACAGTTGCATCTGGTTCGATATTCAGATATTTGGATTGAAGTCTAATGATCATGAGGAAACCTTACAGGAGTATAGAGGGCCAGGCATGCTAGTCGTAAAGAGAAAATTCTAATCATAATGTAGGTTGAGAAGTAGTTGTCCTGAATTTTTTTTTCTATACCTCTGTTATACCATCAGAGCTTAGAAGTGTGACTTCTTGGAATCCTATGGTGATGAAGAACTGTTCAGAGACAAATCAGAATGGTGTATTTTTCATGTCTCAGTTTTTGGAATCTATGTGTAGAGGCTTGTTGCTGGTAAATTTATGTGACAGTTAGTTGTGGATGATGTGGGTGTAAGTTCTCTTGAGAAACATCGCTCAGCTGAGGCCTCACTGCTGTTTTAGCTACTCCTTTCGAACATTGGGTTTGATCTCGAGACAGATAAGTGCAGACCTGAAACACATTCTGATTTCACAAGATAAGTATCTTATTATTGTTTATATTTTGTTCTGAAATCTAGGATGAAGTTCAGTCTACTAAGTTGTGCAGGTCTAACTTTGTTTACTTGAATCATGTGTGATTGGTAAAGATCGTGATAGTGATCACTAAGACCCCTTGAGATGTCAATCATTCATTGCATTTCGCTGTGAAGATCTCTTAGTGTGACTCTGAGATGAAAAGTTAAATGCAATTTCGTTGTGATTAGATGGTCACATCGATACCATTCTCTAATGCATGAACTGTGATAGAACCTTGACTCTTGGAGAGGGTTAGTTCTTCATGTTAACTGCATAATGCATTCAAGAAATCTGTAGTTGTGCAGATTCTTTTTCTTTTTCTCCTTTTTTGATGTGCTGAGCTTGGCACTCTCGAGAGGAGCAAAAGATGGAAGAAAGAGTTATATCAGAATTCAATAAAGATAAGTTTCTTTACCCCTTCATTCTGATCTTTTGATATGTTTCTATTATAGGTTGATTTATTTATTCATGTTTTTAATATTGTTCTTAAATTCTTATGTATTCATGCTATAACTTGAAATAGTAAACTTTGTATGATTCCAGCCTTGATATTTCTTTGGATAGTTATAAACTGTTAGTAATCACTATCTAAAATGCTTCCAGGAGAAATCTAGGAGCAAGAAGGTAATGAGAGATTGCTCAATGATGAAAAGCTTGTGGCATCTTATGAGGAAGTCATTCTGACCAAAGAAATGATTAAGCATGAAATCACAACTTGCGGTCATGGGACTGAGTTGATGGCTAGAGGGAGTTAACTTCCAGAAGTCTTCTTTGCAATCTCTGAAGCAGGGGTCAAGAGGGAGTTTTGTAACTCACTGAGAAGAAGTAAAGATTACTGTATTACAAAGCTAGGTGCTAAATCCTTAAAAGACCTCTTCAACTGCTGAGATCAAAATTGCACAAAGACTATCATCTGGATTTGTCATTGGTAGCACCACAAACCTATTCAGAATAGAGTGATCTGCAATGAGATCAAGGAGGTCAACCCTAATCTCTCCATAGTACCAGAGGTGTGCATTGGAAAATATTTATCTATGGCAAGTGTTGCAGGCAATCTTAGACGATGAGGTCAAAAGGTTGATACAAGTACTTAAAGATTCAAAGGGAGCCTACTGAACACGAAAAAAAAAAAGGCATGGCGTGGATGAGATGATTCTAAGTCAAGGGAAGTATACCATTGATATACTTAAGAGATTTGGCATGATGGATTGCAAATCCATGTCTACACCTATGGAGACCAATCTACATAAATTGAAGGAGGCTGCAGCTAGTTCAGATTTGGTAGATCCTACATTGTACAGACAGCTGATTGGATCCTTGATGTATCTAGTTAACACTAGACTTGATATTTGCTATGCAGTGAGTGCACTTAGCCGGTTTATGTGTGATCCGAGACAGATACATCTTGTTGCAGCTAAACATATCTTGAGATACTTGCGTGGCATAGTTGGATATGGGTTGAGGTATACTTCAGATGCAGAGTTGGAGTTACATGGTTTCACTGATTCTGATTGGGCAGGTCGTGTCACAGATCGGAAGAGCACCTCTAGTTGTTGCTTCAGTTTGGGTTCTGCTATGATTTCCTGGTGCAACAGGAAGCAGTCATTTGTAGCATTGAGTACAACAGAGGCCGAGTACATTGCAGCTTGTATGGCAACTCGGGAAGCAGTCATCTGTAGCATGTTGAGATCAAGTACCACTATATCAGAGATATGGTACAGAGGAAGGCTGTACAGTTGAGGGACATCAGCACTGATGAGTAGATGACAAACATTCTCACCAAGCCTCTTGCTAGGATAAAGTTTGTGTACTTCCGAGATAAGCTTGGTATGGTGGAGAATCCAGCCTTGACTGAGTAAGAGTCTCAGTATCAGTGAGCCTTGTTAATGCATTTTCCTCTGAGACGGAGGAATTTGAGGTGTAAGCCCTTGTTTCCACCCTCTGAGCCTGAGTCATGGTGGATGTCATGTGTGAGACTCCATGACATATCTTGTACTTGTGAATGTCACGTTGAGGTGACAACATCACGCAAGTGATGAACACTTGTACACACCATAGTGTGGTTGTAGCCATTATGGTTGATATCATGTTGAGGCAATATCTAATATCACGTTGAGGTGATATTCTTCTTTTCACATCTGGTTGTAGCCAATGTGATGAGCATCATGTTAAGGTGATTTGTCTTGAGCAGCTAGAAGTTCTCTCCCTAGTTGAGAGGGAGTGTTAATGTTATTGAGTAGCTTCGAGTTCATCCTTCCAGCCACGAGTGAAGACATAAATAAATGTAGCCTATCGGCTATTTATTTATATGTATCATTTGATGAGAATATGCGCTTCTCTTGGCAACAATATAATTTCTCTTGGGCCAACCTTCCTTATGATTTGTATTTATTATTTGTAATTATATTATTGTATTCTAGCCGACCTTGTAATATGAAGAGGTGCGACCTCTCTCACACTTGTATATATACAAGGTCGCCTTCATCTCTTTATCATCAAGCAAGTTCAAGTGCGAATCATCTCAAGTTCAGATCAAGTATTTTTTGTAGAAGGCGGAGAGTATTGATTGCAGATTGAATTCTGTGTTTGCATCAACTTGTGATGCTTTATCTTTGGCCATCATATTGGCCATCATTGTAAAGGTGTCATCCTTGAGATTTAATATATAAGAGATATATTATTGCTGGGTTTTTCTCCCTCAAGAGGAGGGTTTTCCCAGGGTATTTGCTGTGTTTTGTGTCTGATTTTGAACTTAATTTCTGCTTTCTAATCTGATCATTTAAAATTTACAAAATTAAGGTAAAGAATTAATTCAAACAGCAGGGAGAAAACCGATAATTGACCTATTCAGGGATGGCAATGGCATTCTTGGGTTCATATAGGACAGGGATGAGATGGGGACATTCTTGACCACCTCGTTTCATGGGGATGGCTACTATTCTCCTTAGTTGTACCCAGACCTGTGTGAGGAGTGTGGATGCTCCATATGACAAGTCCATGAAATACCAAAATTAAGGTAAAGAATTAATACAAACAGCAGGGAGAAAACCGGTGATTGACCTTTTCAGTTTTTGTTTCTAGTTTGATGCTTATGTTAATGATTTGTGATTATTAATTCATGTTCCAAGTGAATGCCGAGTAAGCTGCAGTACCTTTGCCATGGACTCCATATAGTGTCATCTCTGGGACTCATATTGTGTTTGCTTATGGAAATTTCCCAAGGAAAGGCACGTCAGGCAGAACAAACCCTCTTTCTGGGTACACATAGGTGACATAATTTACTTAAGATTATACTGTTCCTGGGAATGAGTTGATTCCTCCTACAATTAGGTATGATCCCTGGCTCAATCGGATCACCCCTCTCTGCTGTATTGTGTGTCTGCAGCTGGATGATATTCTTGTGGCCGAGCTTGAACTCACGTATCTTAATCGCCGTAGTATTCCATTTAAATGATGGCAGAAGTGTAAATGGAATTCAATTACCTTGGTTTGAAACAAGAGAGATTTAGCATGGTAAACGAAGTTTAAAAATGAACCACAAAAACATGTATATTTACAAGTTCTAGAAAGTAGAACCATTTAAAAAAAAACTCAGGAATAACTTTTGAGTTATTGTGTCCTTTTTCTGGTCAATGTCCAGGTTTGATTGCCGTGCCATAATGCCGTTTGAAACAGAATGGCAAATGTGTTGGGTCATGATTAATCACAAGTTATTTGTGAGTAATGCTAACATGATCGTAATAAAATTGGATTGCTGTTTGAGCCCCAAGTCACACCTGCTTAAAATCAAATATCCCACTTAACAATCCAGGAGAAGTTGGACTCTTGAGTACTTGTTGGAAAACATCATGTTAACTATTAGAACATATCTATGTTTCCAAAAATGTGGGCATCAAATTTTACTTGTTTAAGTGGTTTGGCATATAACTTTATAAGGTCTCCGAGTAGAGTTACCTGGAATATTCATCCTGGTTGTATTTTCATGAAGAAAGGTGAGAGCAGAATTCTGTAAAATGTCTTCTGTGACATTTTCATCCAAATCCTTGAGCAATGCTGTAGACCAGGAAAGCAATTTAACTGGTTGTGCTAATCCTTTAAAAGCACCTTGGGAATTTTTATTATCTGATATTAAGTTCTAGTACAGCTTTATCTATCAGAGCTACTTTGTTGCCTGTCCTCTCAGGAGCCATTCTTTGTTTTTGTTCTATCCTGTTTTTAGAACTCCTTTGCTCCACTTATGGCACCCTTGGGGGTGAAGATTGCATTCCCATGGGTTGAATAGGATAGGGGGTGGGACATTTCTTATCATCCCCTTTTCAGTGTAATGGTTGGTATGTCCCAAAGTTGGCCCTAGACCTGTAGGGGGAGTGTCCATGAAGAAACAAAAATGGGAGCAGCATGGAAAAGAGTCAAAGACTAATGACTATCACTTAAGTTGTTGGTTTTGGTACAGATCCCGGTTTAGGTTTGTGGATCTGGCAAATTATTTTTTGGGGTTCATCTGTACAAAAAAACATGTAAAAATCATATATATATATATATATATATAATATGCAGCTTAAAAGCAGGAATTAAGTTAGAATACCACAAAGCATCATATAAACAACAAAATCACCATCAAATCAAATGTGATTTAAAACATAAATGATACAAAATATAAAATATTCATTTTTCAAACTTCAATTTCTATGTTAAAATAATAATATCAAGTTCAACAATTAGTTTTCTCAGCGCAAATAGGTTTTCTAAATCATCAATATCATAATCATCATCTTTGACATTAGATGGTGTAGGAACGTTTGAAGAGCCACGAGCAGTGCCATTGCCACTCACAATATTAGTGTGCTCACTTTTGGACCTCTCAAGTACAACATGTTGGAAAGTGGAAGAATCCAAGTTAGTATGCTTTGGCTCCATATCTCACATCTTCATGTCCCCTTCCTTGTAGCCATGTTTTTTGTGCTAAAGGATGCACGGGTTGGAATACGCATACACTAAGTTCTTTGTCCTTTTTGAGTGCAATTTGTTTTCCTTTACTGAGTGGATGAAAGTATGTGCTCCAATTCCTCTGAGATGCAAATGGACTGGCAACCTACGAAGACAAAGTAACAAGATAGAGTTATACATTATAAATTAAAAAAAAAAAATTGCAAACAAAACTTTAAAGATTAAAAATTAAAAATTTATTAAACTTGTGGTAAAATTTTGATTGTGAGAGGTTGTAAGTGTTGGAATTGTTGGCCATGGAAGTAGCACCAATTGTGAGCATACTTCTTGAACTTATCATGAAGAGCCTCAATACTCTGACCATTGGAGTTGACAAAATCAATGAACTTACTTGTGACGACATCCTAAAATCAGGATTAGGGGAAGAGTCTATGAAATGCTGCCTTATACGCTTCAACAACTTCATAATTTCTATATGGAGCAATCCTTGTTGGCACAAAAACAATCTCAGCATTATAGTATTTTGGATTTAATGCAAAGACATGATGATGTAGCAGGGTGGTCATTGTGTTCTATCTATCTTCAATAGTGTGTTGTGTTCTATCTATCTTCAATAGTGTGCACTTGTTTGAAGAAAGTTTCTTCAGTGTCTTGCTTTTTCTCATTTATGATGGTTTTCATTTTCCCAATCATTGAGTCGATGTCATCATATATCCCCTAAAACGAATTTCTAACCCTAAAAGTGCAATCTAAAGATTCTAAAGCATTTCAAACACCAAAACAAACTCATTTTTGGCTCATTTTTATTGCAAAAGACAAATACCATTCCAAAAGACTGAACTTTCATTCTAACTTATCATTCAAGAAAAGGAGCTGAAGATTGATCATTGAAGGTTCTACAGTGGTTCCCTTGCTATTCCTACACATTTGCAAGTGTCCATCAGCTGCCAAGAAGATCATAGAAGAATATTGTTGAAAGGAGGTATGTTTTTTTGTTTTTTGTTTTCCTGCATTTTTGTTTTACAAACATGAAACAAAATCTCTACTTTATTTTTCTTTCATTTTTTCTAAGTTGCCGGTTTTGGTACGGGATTGGGTACGGGTACGTCAGTATGGCAATTTTTTTTCCCTTGGGTAAGGTATGTTTGGGTACGGCTGTATAATATATGCAAAAAAATTAAAAATATACAGAATTGTAAATACATTTGATAGTATGATACAGTATACTTCATCAATTATCAATCATCAATTCATCATTGAATCATTGATCAATGGTAGTAATAAAGATAAAGGCCAATTGATAGTTGAAAATTTCAATATTATTCATAGATCATATATGTCTAGGACTCTAGAGTCACGATTCAAATGAAGATCATTACAATTACAAAATTGAAATAAATACAATCAAAAATTTGTATAATTGTCTAACACTCTAAGTCTTCAATCTTCATCAATCATCAAAAGGATCTAGATCAAGGTCATCACTTGGTTCAACATCATTTGAACCACAAGTAAATGCATTGCCACTCGTACTAGGTGCATCATGTGTAAAAGTCTCATCATCATCATAATAGGGATTACCAACCAAGATCTTACAATGATAATAGGGATCCGACAGTAAACCATCTAGTTATTACAATATTGGATTAATGTCAATGTTTATAGTTTATATTGAAATGAATATTTTATAAATCCACTAAATTGACAAGCAACATTTAGGAAGCTGATAATGAAATAATACCTTTGAATTTAATTTGAGACCCAAGCTAAAACAGATCACAAACTGCTGCAACAAAAAAGGATGATCTTGATTGATATATGGCTCAAACTCAGTATAGGTATGGCCTGAACAAACTGACAAATGAGTTGTACAGAGGTGTTTAGATGCATCAAATCAGTCAATGATAGGTTGCAACCCTCCTAGAAACTCGGATGCTTCTTGTAGAAATTGTTACAGACTATTGCACCATAGGAAATTAACAATTTTTGCACAAGCATATTAATTTCAGTGATTCAAATTAACAATTTTTGCCTGGGAGTGTTTGGGAGCCCCTGGTTCCCTGTGGGTCCGCTCCAAGCAAACCCATAGGGAATCTGGGGCTGCCTGGGTGCTCCTTGGCACTCCCTAGGCCGCTCTTGGACCCAAACACTCCAGGAGCAGGCATGTAGTCCTTTTTTGAAGAATCCGGTAACACATTTTTTTACAAATGTATCACTGTGCTTAAAATTTTAAAAGAGCTAGGTTTTATATATCTATTTTTTTTTGTTTATAAATAATTTGATGGATGTGCCTTGGGTTTTGCTAGGTCCCAGATGAATCCACCTCCTTGGGTTTGCCCAAGTTTGTCCTAGATGAATCCGCCTCCCTAGTAGTTGCTCCTTTTTTGTATTTTTAGGCGGACCAAACTAGATCGTGGATCTATTGAACTGGACTCCAATCTAGTTTGAAGCGGACATGGATCCGCTAGGGGACCCAGATACAGCCAGTCCTCTAGCAGATCTGGCAAAACAGGCTATCACTAGTCTATTTAAATATTTCTCCAGTTTAATGTTTGTATGTTTTTTTATATGTTTGATTATGTTGCTCATGTAGTTGCATTTTAATAGTGATCTTAAATACATTATTTATAATTTTAAACATTGTTGCCTTTATGCCTTTGGTCCTTACATCCCATAGAATTTGGGTTGTATTCTCCACCCATTTAAAGCTCAGATCCTGATCTGTTTCCCCCCAACCTCCATCCTGCAAAACCTTTTCTCTTAAATTTGGCTCAACAAGAACCTAACAAAGAGTTTTTGCATATATGATCTTGCTTGGTGCACTGCATTGAACATGTTTTCATGCATATGGTTTTTACTCTTCTTAGTGCAAGTTTCTTGTAGGAAGGTAGAAGGGCTTTTGTAATGACTATGTCTGAAAACCACAGTAGCATCAAACTACTGTGGAAGAAAAGAATGACGTTTAAACATCTCTTTGAAGATGCCCATTTCAAAAAGAACATTCTTTTACTTTGTCTTGTCAATATTGATGATGGCCTCTATATTTATCAATTTGATTTAAATTATAGAACACTTTAGCTCACAAACTTGCAACAGACTTTCTTCCTTACTGGCCTTTATTGGCAGTTATTTATATTTTGGTTTGGTTATGCATGTAACCAACCAAAATTTGAATTTCATACTCGATTGTAAGAAAGAATAGGTTAACAACAGAACTTGGAAAAGCTCTTTGAATCTGGTTCACATTTTCTTCTGATATATCTGAAGCAGCTGTATTTTACCCTCATTTATTTCATTGTGCTGTGAACCTTTTTTCTATGTCAACAAGAATGACATCATCAGGTAGTGGACTCAACCCAACATTTAAGGCAGTGGATCTACTGCCTTTATTCAATGGTCCAGACTTAGTTCTCATGGTTGTTTTGTAGGATTTGGTAGTTTTTTTTATTTTAAATAGCTTCTAATTTAAAGTCTGCAAATAGAGGCTTGTTCTCTCCAATGAGGTGTGAAGTTATCTTTCAGGAGTCTTTAATCTTTGGAAATCTTAAATCTCATGCCAATTGCAGTGCCCATATACTCCTCTTGGAGGTGGACTTAGGTGGTGACCACACCCTCTCAGGAACATTCACATTCTTGTGTTCGCTTTTAAGCTTTATTTATCAACAATCTTTTTATTTGTTTAGCCCAGGTTCTTGTTTATTACAGGCATATTAGTTCCAAAAGCTTGTTTCAGAATTTTCAGCTGTTGTTCCACTTTATCAAACATGTACCAGTCCAATATTTCCTTATTTATTAATTTCATCTACAAGTTCCATTTGTAATAATTCATTTTTTTATGTTCAGTTTTTTGTTTTTGTTTTTTTTATTATATCTGTTCTCTTCACTTGTTTAAATGGAGCGATTAGTTTAGGATCACAACACATTATATTTCCTCTTGTTACAATTTTTTTGACTTTGCCGAGATCCCAAAGTCGTCTATTGTCTGGGAAACCAGAAAAATGGCCGAGTAAGCATGATGAAATTGTTAGATGGTGCAGAGGGAGCAGATGGCTGAAGTTTAAGGTTTGAGGGACTGACTAGATTTTCGGTCCTCTGTAACAAAAAGATTGATAGACATAGTTCTTAAGGGGTTTCTTCATAAATAAATTCCCAGGGATTAATCATCTTCATTTATTTGAGTTCCTGAAGATGCTTTTGAAATCACAGGGACTTGCTTTTGGGTCTCAACTTCTTATTCAAGTTGTTTTTCTCCTACTCTTCTTCCAAAGTATGTCAGATAATTCTTCAATATATTTTTCATGAAAGATGAATTGGCATTTTGTTGTATGTTGGATTCGTATAGAATCCATTTGTACTTTCAATCCCTTTAGGGCTTCTAGTTGGAAGATACATTTGTTAATTCATTAAAAAGCTGAGCCTAGATATTGGCTGTCCAGAGAGACAGGCTCAGTGATAAGCAAATATCCAATGTGGTGGTGCCATTTACAGGGTTGTGAAACAATTTTGGGCTAGAAATTGCTTGACATTACTTGAAGAATAGATTACAATATATAGGTGAGGTAAAATACTGTAGACATTAAATGTCTACCTACCAGCTACCTACCAACTACTGTTGATAAGATTGACCATTATACAATATCAGAATATAATATTCTAACACCCTCCCTTAATGGTCAATTGACTAACTAGCCTACAGAAAACACTCTGCAGGGCGATTGGTCACAAATTCTTCAGAACACTCTGCTGCTATGGAGACCCTCCCTGGATCTACAGAATGTTGATGACCAAGAGTACCAAAAAAACAGAGAAGGTTGCCCCTTCTTTAGAAAGCTCTGCAACAGGAGACAAGAGTCTGCCACTGACTTTGCCACGTGAGAGGAGTCTACCACCAACCCTCCCAGAATCTGCAGAACTGCTGACTAGAAGTCATCACAAAATGTCCAACTTGACGTTGGATAACAGAGTTGTCCTTCCCTATTGCTAGAGACACACCGAGAACAGTTGCCACGATTTTGAGGAAAAATCGGCAAACCATCGAAACTTTTGCAGAGGAGCACGATGCCCGAGAACAGACTGCAAGAAGCTAGTTGTGCAGATGTTCGCCCCAACAACTCCAGGTGCGACTAAAACAAACTGCAACAAACCACGATTTTTGAGGAAAAAATCGCCAAACCCAAGATTACAAATCATCGTTTTTTTCGGAAAAAACGGTAAAAACCAGAGAAGAATCCCACGCATTTTGTGAATTACAGAAACCCAGAAAGTAGCTGGCACGAAATCCGAAACACGGATCAGCATACAAAACATCGTTTTTAAGGAAAAACGGTAAAACCCTTTAGAAACTAGAGAGCCCTCCCGTACAACAGAAACCCCGACTAGGGTTTACAGGAATTGACCTTTAATTTTTGAGGAGAAAATTATAAACCCTTAAGCCAGAATTTTTTTTTTTTTTTAATAATAAGGGAAAAAATATTTAAAAAACCCAACAAAGAAATCTCATGCAACACTGCGAATTATAGAAGCCCAGAAACAGGTAGCCATCGATTGTTGGCTGAAAAACAGAGGGTTTGGAACCCTAGCCGCTAGAACAGATCTGCATAGAAATCGAGGCATGGAAAACGAAGCACCCAGAAAAATCTAACAACAACCCAGTTGAGAGTTCGAAAAACCCACAAGGATTCTAAAATTGAAAAAAAATTCTGACCTGAAACTGAGGCACAAATTTCGAGGCACAAACTTTGAGACACCTAGAAAAATCTGAGACCGACCCATTTGAGATCTCGAAAAACCTAGAAGGAATCTGCAAACGAAAAAATTTTCGGCCTTGAACAGGAGGGTCAAAACCCTAGACGAAAATTCTGGAACCGTAGGTGGCCATGGATGAACCAGAAATTGCAGAAAAATGGCTCGAATTTGCACGAAAATTTGGCAAAATAGATGCCAAACCCTAGGCGACTAGATACAGTGAGAAAACGCGGCCTGAAAACGCTGCAAATTGCGCGCAGGTACTGGTAAAAAACGCGACCATGAAAAGCTGGAAATCGTGTCCAAAAAAGAAATCGTGCGCCCAAATGTGCAAGAAAAATATGTCTTCAGAAGAGAGAAACGCGAGCAGATTTAGGGTCTGAAAAATCGCGCCACAGAAGATCAGAAAAAAAATGCGATTTAATAATGGCGCTAGTCTCTTTCAACCAAGCCACGAACCAACGGATTCCTCAGAAAAAATTCGGCCAAATTTTTTTTTTCGAATTACAACCTTGAAACACCCACGAAATTTTTTTTTTTTTTAGAAACTATGGCGTCTTCAAAACCCTCGATCTGGACTCACAAAAATCTCACGTGATAAATTAGGAATTACAGATTTAAAAATGCCCTCCTAAAATCCTGAGCCCTCGAGTCTGCCACCAACCCTCCCAGAATCTACAGAACTGCTGACTAGAAGTCATCACAAAATGTCCAACTTGACGTTGGGTAACAGAGCTGTCCTTCCTTGAAACCAGAGACACACTGAGAACAACGGCCATGATTTGAGGATAAATCGGCAAACCGTCGAAACTTTTGCAGAGGAGCACGATGCTCGAGAATAGACTGCAAGAAGCTATTTGTGCAGATGTTTGCCCCAACAACTCTAGGTGCGACAAAAACAGACTGCAACAAACCATGATTTTTAAAGAAAAAATTGCCAAACCCAAAATTACAAATCATCATTTTTTCGGAAAAAAGGGTAAAAACCAGAGAGGAGTCCCACGCATGTTGCGAATAACAGAAACCCAAAAAGTAGCTGGCACGAAATCCGAAACACGGATCAGCATACAAATCATCGTTTTTTAAGGAAAAACGGTAAAACCCTTTAGAAACCAGAGAGCCCTCCCGTACAACAGAAACCCTGACTAGGGTATACAGGAACTGACCCTTAATTTTTGAGGAGAAAATTATAAACCCAAAGAAATTTCACGCAACACTGCGAATTACAGAAGCCCAGAAATAGGTAGCCATCGATTGTCGGTTGAAAAACAGAGGGTTTGGAACCCTAGCTGTCAGAACAGATCTGCACAGAAATCAAGGTACGGAAAACGAAGCACCCAGAAAAATTGGACAACAAACCATTTGAGATCTCGGAAAACCCACCAAGAATCTGTAATCAG
Organism: Sequoia sempervirens; assembly: GCA_007258455.2. Lineage (NCBI taxonomy): Eukaryota > Viridiplantae > Streptophyta > Pinopsida > Cupressales > Cupressaceae > Sequoia > Sequoia sempervirens. The sequence continues at coordinate 193,556 of VDFB02265635.1, forward strand.
AAAATTTTTCCGACTTGAAACGAAGGCACAAATTTCGAGGCACAGAAAACGAGGTACCCGAAAAATTTGAAGACCGACCTAGTTGAGATCTCAGAAAACCCAGAAGGAATCTGCAAGCAAAATAATTTTTTGACTTGATCTGAGGGTTTAAAACCCTAGCCGAAAATCGCAGAAGCGCTAGGCGGCCATGAGAGCACAAAAAATTGCAGAAATTTCTTAAAATGGAAGCAAAAACCCTAGCTGTCATGAGAAATACGTTCTTCACCAAAAAACGAGCCCAAACCGAAGATAAAACGCAGGCAAGCTTGTAGAAAAACACAGCCAAAAGTTAAAAAAAAAACGCAGCCAATAAAGATGTCAAATCGTGCCAAAAGAGAGGAAAGCCGTGCGGCCAGGATACTGTGTAAAATCGCGTTTGAAAGAAACCCAAAAAATGCGTCCACGAACAAAAACGAAATCCGCGCCCAAATACTGAAGAAAGACGCGTCTTCAGGTTGCGCGGACTGCAGAAAAATGCGTCTTTAGGTCGCGGATTACAGGAAAATGCATTTGGTAGAAACAAAACGCGAGTAGAAATTAAAAAACGGCCCCAAGTCTCTCACGGATCAGTTTAGCTGCAGTATGTTCCAACAGCGGATCAGACTGTAGACATTCTCACCAAGTCTCTGAGCCCGGATAAATTTGTAAAATTCAGGGGGCACCTTGGTGTTGTTGATGGATTGACCATTAAGGGAGGGTGTTAGAATATATTATTCTCTTATTATTTAATGGTCAATGTAATGTTTAGTCTATTTAGCTGTTACTGTTTCTACAGTAACTTTTGGTAGGTAGATATCTTAAATATCTACAATTATGTAAGCTCTGATACCATGAAACAATTTTGAGCTAGAAATTGCTTGACATTACTTGAAGAATAGATTACAATATATAGGTGAGGTAAAATACTGTAGACATTAAATGTCTACCTACCAGTTACCTACCAATTACTGTTGATAAGATTGACCATTATACAATATCAGAATATAATATTCTAACAGGTTGTTCAAAAATTTTGTCTTTGCTTCAGTCTGGCATTTTGAAAGAAATCTATTAGCTATCTTGTTCTATAAAAACCTACACGACAGTCTTAAGCAGTGTGGAAACTGCCTTTTCTAACATTCCAAAGATAACTTGGATATTAATAGCTGAAATTCTCTTAATGATGCAAATGAATCATGAACGACCATTTTGCTGGCATGTTTGTAACAACCAAACGAAACCATACACACACAACTTTGTTTCGATACTAAAAGTTTTCGGTAGTTGTATTGTGGTGATGCTTGAAGATTGATAGGGTCAATTATTTTCCTATGTTGGAGTCAACAGCAATAGCATAATGTAGTAATTTTTTTAAGTCGGCATTAATGTGGATTTAAAGAATTTTCATTATTCATATTCCTTGCAAGAGCTAAATTGATGCAATATTATTAGTTCAATTGTGGTAACTATTGATTGTAGAAGGAGAAAGGTATCAGGTTCATTCTTAAGTTTGTGATGGCAGATTTGACCAATCAGTATGTTTTCTATAGTAAAAGGGTTTTTTTTTTCTTTCATATATTAAGGCATTACAATGAAGCAAACTTAAAAACAGTGGACCATAAAGCATGCAAAATTGAATCTATGATACAACTACCACAAGATTGTCAACCATATATTAGAGTCATTGGTTGAACTTCACAGTGTGTGTACCAGCCAAATTCGAAGTCAACTCACAAATGGTGCAATAAAATTAGAGGTTGAAAATTGACAGAAAATATCCATAATTTATTAACAATCTGAAATTTCTGTTCTATGAAAAATACATTATGCGTATCAGATTAGTCATAAGCTCATATAGATATGGTGAAATGTTAGATGTTTATGTGAAAAATAGAGAAGAAGCTCGGAGATAATCTTGTGGATATAAGAACACAAAATACATGCAGAAAACATGTAAATCACTTTATATAATTTCTATACTTCTCCAACTATGTATATTGCAAAAGGATGATACAACATGTGCAAGTGCACACACACTGCATTGCAAATGTTAATGTGGCCATTCCCTCTTTTAGTGAGGTAATCATTAACACTTCTAAGTGTAAAGTTGTGCTATGGTCTCTGCATAAGAAAAGCTTCTATAAGTTAAACTTTGATGGTGCTGTGAGAGGTAACCCACGGCCAGGTGGGTGCTGGGGCTCTTATTTGTTCCCCTTTTGGTCTCTTATTAGATGAGGTTCTTTCTACTTACGAAATAAGTCGAATAAAGAAGTGGAAGCTCTGGCTATTCTTGAATGTCTCAGAGTGGCAGCTTATTTGGATTGCATGAAATCAGAGGTGGAAGTTGATTCCATGTTGGTTATTCAAGGCATGCAGAGAAGTTTGTTGGCTGAATGGAGGTTAAGAAATAGTGTTGCCGGTTCTGGTACGGGATCGGGTATGGGTACGAAATACGGGTATGCCGGTACGACAAATTTTTCCCTTGGGTATTGTATGTTTGGGTATGGCTGTATAATATATGCAAAAGATTAAAAATATACAGAATTGTAAATACATTTGATAGTATGATATGTTAATGTTAGCAGCTTCAGGCGTCACTTCCAGCCACGACTTGAAACAAAAATTGAATAATAGCCTTCAGCTATTCAATTTATATGGTGCCGATTTGCTAAGTGAAGAGGTGCTTCACTTCATTTAATTATTGTTCTTATCTTGGCCGACCTTCCTTGATATTCATTTCATTTTATTTGTAATAATTTTTCATTATTGGCCGACCTTGTTCTTGAAGAGGTGCGACCTCTCCCACACATTGTATATATACAAGTTCATTTCCATTCATTTGTCATCAAGCAAGTTCGATTCATTCATTCCTTCACAAGTGCGAATTTCATCAAGAGCAGATCGAAGGTTCTCTAAGAGCAGAATTCAATATCAAGAAAGAGCAGATTATAATCTGTCATTACATCTAGAATTGGTGTTGTTGATTGGCCTTGAATTCGGCCTCATTGTAAAAGACTTTGTTGATTCTTATATAATATATAAGTGATATATTGTTGCTGGGTTTTTCTCCCTCAAGTGGAGGGTTTTCCCAGGGTATATGCTGTGTTTATGTGCTTGAATTTGAATTAAAATCTGAGTTTTATATCTGATCATAAAACTAACATGATACAATTTATTTCATCAATCATCAATCATCATTGAATCATTGATCAATGGTAGTGATAGAGATAAATGCCAATTGTCTTGGTCAAGATATGTGGCATCATTCTTCCACATAGCTTCGAACTCTATGACATGTTGGATTCCTCTATCCAAGGGTATTCCTGGGAACATGATACTGAAAAATATGCTATGCTGATTTGGAAACACTTGAAAATCAAAATGAAGACTATAATCCTTACCATAAAATGTGATAGCATGCATATCCTCCATCACCAAAAATCTTATTATCCATGAAACCTATCTCCTGTAAGAAGTCTTTAGATATGTGTCTACTCCCATTGTTTCCTTGAATACTCCTTCAAACACCATATTTTTCCCTTCACATGTTTTATTTATTATTCTAAAATGATGATTATGTAGAAACTCACACATGGAATGCAACCATTTCACACACATAACTATTTGAATACTTGAAGAGTTGAATGCATTACATACCCAATGTTTTGGTATTGATATTTTTAATCTCCTTAGTGGTTGTATCAAATTAAAATTGCATTCTCCATCATGCTTTTTCTGCACTACTCTGTCACCAACAACACCATGGTTGTCCCAATCCTCCAGAACTTCTCCTTTACCCATTTTATGGAAAACAAGGCTACTGTGTTTATGCTCACAACCAAGCCTTATGTGTCCTTGATCAACATCAAGGCTGCTATATTTTGGGTCAGAATCAAAACTAAACAATAACAAATCTGATTTGTATTCAGCATCATTGCCATACCTTTCAGCCTTAGCTTCCTCAATGTTATCCTCGCATAACTCCTGAGATGAAATTGAAACTGTAAGAGACCAGGTGTCTCTCAACCCTGACTTCTGACGGTGAATGCAAATTTTTTGTTTGTTTTTGATTTTTTTGTGGTTTTTTGCAAATAAAGAGATAATGCAATTTTGCAAAGAAATACTTGGAAAATTAAAATAAAATACCAGAGCTCTAAATATAAAAGAATACAGCTTAAAATCTGATGCCAGATGATTTATTGATCTTTCAGAACAATTACAACTATGAGATTCAAACATTCAAGTAAAAAGGCAAGCTATTTATTGAAGAACCTGAATGAGCTTGTAGTCGCCTGAAAAGAAGCATGAGATGGTATGGCTGAATGAAGTAATGCAAATCTCCCACCTCGAAATTAGTGCAAAAGCTCCAGAAACCCTAGGCGTCCAAAATGATGAGGCCAAAAGACCAAAAGACAAGGCGTCTTAGCTTGCATGAAAAGTACGGCCCTTGCTGCTGTAAAAGTACGGCCCAAACCAGCAATAGAGAAATCCGTATCACCTTGAAATTTGTGCCAGATTTTGGATAAATCACTGCCAATGAAAAAGATTCACTACTGGAGATAAATCGGTCCAAACTTTGAAATAAAACTTCACAATAAGTTCTGTAATGGCCTCTGAATGAAGCCACTCAACTGACAAGCTTCAATTGGTATTTCACAGCCTCAATATGTCTGATTCTGAAGAGGGAACGTTCTCCAAAATCCAATGTTTGCAGAAACCCTTGTTTCACAAACCCCAATGCTCTCAGAGATAAATAAAGACAAATTAGAATAGTCATGAATAATGAGTACAATTTGCCTTGAAGTGAAATATATATCTTCTCTCAATAAGTCGACCCAAAAAAAGCAAGTAAATGAGTATTTAAATTATTAATTAAATCGCCCCTCTTGACTTAGGCCAATTAATTAATAAAATGGCGTCCCTTTTTAAATGAGTATTAAAACTCATTTAATATTAATTTCTCTCCTTTATTATAAAGTATTAAATACTTTATAATTTGCCATTAATAATTAATTTAATATTTCATTAAAGTGACTTTATATTGTAAAGTCAAATTAATAACTTTTAATAATTATCAAATGCTCCAATAATCATTGTTTGCTCATCAAATCATCAAATTGGGTCGAAACCAAAATGACCAACTGAACCAGGTGCCTTGCCAGAAATAGAAACTCCTGCCTGCCTGACTTACTATAAATAGTAAGTGCCTGAAGCTGACTCTATAAGACTCCTCCAAGGCCCAAAACCTGAATCAACTGATGGAGTAGTGTCCCCAAACGTTGGATAACTGCCGAAATAACCCTCTAAACACATCTGTCAGCCTACGAGGGTCTGAATGATAGGCTAACCCCTGAATCAACTGTACTGCCTAGGAAGGGGACATTATAGAAACAATATTGGAACAAAAGGGATATTCATTCCAAAATACACAACTCAATATTTCAATATTATGTCATATATCATATATGTCTAGAGTTACGATTCAATTGAAGATCATTACAATTACAAAATTGAAATAAATACAATAAAAAAATTGTATAATTGTCTAAGACTCTAAGTCTTCAATCTTCATCAATCATCAAAAGGATCTAGATCAAGGTCATCGCTTGGTTCAACATCATTTGAACCACAAGTAAATGCATTTCCACTCGTACAAGGTAAGTCATGTGTAAGAGTCTCAACATCATCATCATCTATAGTGACTCTAGCAAGCTCTGCAATAGATGCATCCAAGTTGGCACACTTAGAGGCTATGTCCCAATGCTTCATTGAACCTTCCTTGTACTCATCTTGTGTATGTGATAGAAGATGGAAGTTGGAATGGACATAAACCAAGTCTTTTGCTTTTTTTGCAGCCAACCAGTTATGCTTCACTAAGTGGATAAAGGAGTATGTACTCCAATTTCATTCAGCTAAAGAACTTGCAACTTGTTGAAATTGGAGAGAAAACCAAAACAACTTAAAAATACAAAATGCAAAATGAATTAAAGAATGGTAAGTACTAAAGTCTACAATACAAATGTTAAATAATAAAAAATAAAAATTACTTGTGATAGAATCTTGATTGCAAGAGGCTGGAGGAATAAAAAATCTTGCCCATGGAGGTACCACCATGTACGAGCATCTGCATTGTATTGGTCTTGAAGAGCACAAATACTATGATTCTGTCCTGTGATGAACATGCCAAACTCTTTCCTAACATTTTCTACCACTTTTGGATTTGAGAAGAGTCTTTTGAATGCCCGCTTGTACCCATTAGCAACTTCAGTATCTCTATATGGTGGAGTTCTCCTTGACAAAGCAAGTATCTGTGCACTAAAGTATTTGGGAGACAATGCATATGCAAGGAGATGAAATGGTGTGTTCATCTTGTCCTAGCAGTGATGAATGATTTTTTCAACACTTCGAAAAAACATTTCTTCGGGGTCATTCTCTTTTTGTGCTATTATGACCTTTATTTTTTCTATCATGGAGTCAATGCCATCATAGATATCCCCCAAACATGGTCGATTTGTATCAACAAACTTGATCATACTCATGATAGGCTCGGTGAAACTCAAGACATAGTCCACACGAGCTCACCAATCGTCATCTAGGATCAATGACTTGACATTTTGGGCCCTCTCTAAACTTGATTGCTTCCAAATACTCATTGGTTGCTAATAACCATGGCACCCAATGCCTCTCGCACCTTCACAATTCGTCTCAAAATGATTGTGATGCAAATCAGGTCTCAGCAACCTAGGATCATGTAAAACATAAGTTAATAACACATTAAAATATTTAAATATATTATATAAGTATACATGGCATAAATGATTAAATAAAATTAAAAAAAATTAAAAATTACCTTCAACAATTCCAATTTTGAGAAAGTCCTGAAAATGATTTGTGACATATGGTGGTTTGTCCCAAACATTTGGATCTCCTCACCCTCTTGGTATATAGCTTTCACCCACTCTATTTGAGTGCCAATTATTTGTATCACCTAGTTAAGGGAGTGTATGGTGCATCGTGTCCAAAAAATGTGTTCATACCTTTCCTCAACCAAAGCACCTGCAGCCTTACAATTTTTTGCATCGTCTATAATGAATTGAACAACATTTTCAGGACCAACCATCTCTATGGACTCAATGAGGATTTCATAAATGAATTTTGCATCCTTGATTTGCTCCTCACAATCAACTGCATTCAAAAATATTGCCCCTTTGGGGGACATTGCAATAACATTTATTAAAGGTTGGTTTTTGCAATCTTTCCATCCATCAAAAACAATAGACACCCTTGTTTCAATCCAAGAATCCCTAATTGGTTTGAGTGATGTCTCTACAATTTTTTTTCTTTTGCTAATGAGGTGGTGCACACCTTTTCATACCCAGGACTTGTGAAACTAGAAGGTGATTGCCGCTACCATTTCATGCAAATATGGTGATCGCACCAAGTTGAAAGGAAGACCATTGGCATAAAGGCAATGTGCAACTCTTTCCTCTGCAATGTCTTTTGCTTTAGTTTGAAATGTCTTATCCAATGGGCCTCTTTTGCAGGAAGGAGTGGGATCTTCTACTTGGATAGAGGGTGTCTCCAAGAAAAGATGTTGAGAGGCCATTACTAAATTTGTAGGTAAAGTCATTGATGTTCTCTTTGCTGAAGGATGAGATCTTAATTTTGCTATTTCACTCATAGCATCAACTTCTTGTTCTCTAATGAATGCCATATTTTTTTCCAACCCCTTCTTATTTCACCCTTCACATATTCTAATCCCTTTCCCACTTTGTGCACATAAGTGAGCTTTCACTCGACTATACAAGCTCTTAAATTGGACTCCACACACCACAATCCCAAATGAATGCCCCACCTCTTGGAAGTTGTTCGAGCATTGTAACATAATTCCATAAAGGAGATGTTTGATTGATTTCAAATTTTTTGTTGGCATCAACACCCACAAAACTTGAACTTGTGGCCATTTCAAATAGTTTGCAATTTGATTTTGCTGTTATAAGAAATTGCAGTGTTCCACGGAAATGCGTTTCCCCACCAAACTGGTCGTGTTTTGGAAACGGGGACGTCTCGGGGACGGGGGGACGGGTACTTGGCGTTTCCCGTCGTCCCGCCACCGCCGCCGGTGCTCCGCCGGAGATGGGGAGATGTCTCCGTGTCTCCCAAGGAAACTTGGAGACGTCTCCAAGTCTCTTGGGGAGACGCCCAGGCGTTTCTCGGGAGGCTGGGAGACGCCTAGCCGTCTCCCGTCAAGAGACACGTCAATGGATGCCATAAAACAAAAAAATTAAATAAATCTTTATTTTTATTTGTTTTATTGTTGCCCTAATTTGGCGTGGGCCCCATCCCTTGCTCTAAAACAACACAAAACCTCTTAATTTGATCATTTCAAATCACATTTACAAAGACTGATTTTTTTTGCAGCCAGCTGAAGAAGAGAAAAAATAGTGAAGAAGTCTGATTGAAGGAGTGAAAAAAAAGATTGCAAGTGTGATAGGAGTGAGAAGGAGCAAGAAGAAGAGGAGGAAGAGGATTCTACTTCATTTTGGAGAGATTTTTCAAGCACAAGGTAGGGTTTTTGAAGTTTTTTTCAAATTTCTTGTTGTTTTTGTTTTATTTTCTAAGTTTAAACTTGTTTTTTTTTTCTTATTCATCTCAAAGACTCAAAATCAGATTTGATGTTGAATCTTGAGGGAAAAATGATGAAGATGAATGAATCATTCATCATTTTGCCCTCAAGATTCAACATCAAATTTTTTATTTTAAAATTTTAATATTAAACTTGTTTTTTTTTCTTATTCATCTCAAAATCAGATTTGATGTTGAATCTTGAGGGCAAAATGATGAATGATTCATTCATCTTCATCATTTTGCCCTCAAGATTCAACATCAAATTTTATTATTTGTTAATTTAATATTTTTATTTAAATTTTTAAATAATATAAAATTAAAGTAGGCTGATTTTTAAATTATAAATTGTAAATTTTGTTTTCAAAATTAAAATTTCAAATTTGTTATTTCAATTTGTATTTCATTGTTTCAATTTGTTAAAGTAGGCTGATTTTATTTTAATTTTGTGAAATGCAGTGTCACTTTCACGATGAGCACCCAAGACGTGAGTGGGGATGACATGGAAATCCATTCTCATAGTGAACATGATTCAGATTTTGAACCTGAGAATGAGGGGGATGACCATGGGGCTGATCCTGCAGCCCAATCTAGTTCCATGGCGAGTGCACCAGCTAGTACAGGCTGCCCTTCAGAATTGTTGGCAGAGTTTGCTAGGGGTCATTTTGATCCGAAGTCTCCTCTAAAACAGTTTGCTACAAGAATACAAGGCACATCACAATCAGGTGGGGGAACAAGGAAGTGGAAGTGCAACATTTGTGGGACTGATTGGTTTGGTAGCATCACTCGAGTGAATGCACACTTTCTTTTTTGGACAGGAAAAGGTGTGGAGCCTTGTAAGTTTTTGAAGGAGGCTCAAAATATAAAATATAGAATGGAGTTTAACAAGCTTTGGGGCATTCCAGAGGACACAAATATTTCAGTCCCTACTACTTTGACTGCTAGGGCAGCCCTTCAGCAAACCCATCATGCGTCAGTGCCACATACTTTTCAGACGGGAGGAATGATGTTTGGATCTTCATCCACTTCCACTTCTAGTGTCGCTAGGGGGACAGCCACAGGGAAACGCAAGTTGCAGACATCACAAAGTAACCCCATAGCTAATATGTTTAATGTGCAGCTGAGAGATGAGATAGATGAATCCATTGGCAAGTTCTTCTTTGCCAATGGCATTCCATTTCATGTTACACGGTCTCCTTATTATAGGGAGATGATGGCTATGGTGGCGAAGGGAGGAACATCATATGTGCCACCAGGTGAGACGAAAATGAGGACCTCGATCTTGGATAAGTGCTATTCCAAGATCAATATTTTGATGGAGAAGATGAAGGCATGTTGGGTGGCATCTGGGTGCAGTATAGTTATGGATGGGTGGACGGACATTAGCCATCGTCCACTCATCAACATCATGGTCACATGTGCAGAGGGCCCATACTTCCTTAGAGCAGTTGATTGTACAGGGCATCGCAAAGATGCTGATTTTCAGTTTCATGTCCTTAGGGAGGCTATTGAGGAGGTTGGGCCACAAAATGTGGTCCAAGTAGTCACAGATGCAACCCATGTGTGTAGAGCAGCAGGGAAACTCATTGAGGCAGCTTATAGACATATTTGGTGGACCCCATGTTGTGTGCATGCCATGAACAATGCACTCAAGGACATGGGGAAGATTGATTGGATTAGAGGAGTGGTCACCGATGCGAGAGATGTGCAGATGTTTATCTACAACCACCACACTTCCCATGCACTCTTCAAGACCTTCGCGAAGAAGGAGTTCTTGAAACCGATGGAGACCCGATATGCATCATATTTCATTCTCTTGGAGAGAATGATTGAGTTGCAAGAGGCATTGCAACTCATGGTTATGACTAATGAGTGGAATAGGTGGGCCGAGGCCAAGACAGCACAGGGGAGAAGGGTGAAGGAGATAGTGAAGAGTGATGTATTTTGGACTGATGCGAAATACATTGTCTCCATCATTTCTCCAGTATTCCAGGTTATCAGATATGGGGATGGGGATGCACCTAACCTTGGAGAGGTGTATGAGTGCATTGACTCTATGCTTGACTAGATGAGGGCTGCTGTGCGAGTGAAGGACCCCTCTCTAGCATTCTACAATGAGCACATCCGGCCAATCATTTAGCGTAGATGGGACAAGTTGAACACTCCTTTGCATATGGCTGCCTTTGCCTTGAATCCTAAGTGGTACATGGCTAGACTGGGTAGAGTGACACCGATTCGGGATGATGAGGTGAAGGCTGGTTTCTTTAGGTGCATAGAGAAGATGTATGATTCTACAGATGCCAGCACAATTCGCATTGAGTAGACCATATTTGCCACTCTTCGAGGCTATTTAGATGCAGCAAAGGCGAATATAGTTTCTATGGCACAGGAGGATCCACTTTTGTGGTGGAATTATCATGGTTCGAAATCTTTGACCACCACTCTAGTTATTCGTCTGCTATCCCAAGTTTCCAGTTCTTCAGCTGCTGAGAGGAACTGGTCTACATATAGCTTCATCCACTCTCTTAAGAGGAACAAACTTACCTCTAAGAGAGCAGAGAAGCTTGTGGCTGTACACAGTGCTTTGCGTCTCATGGACCGCAAGACAATTGTGTACAAGGAGAGTCCAGCAGCACGATGGGATGTGGAGCCAGAGGAGCCTTCACAGATTGATGAGGATGATCCTACCACTTCAGATGCAGGGCTGGTTGGTGTGAGCTTGAGGGATCTTGACCTTGTGGAGTCCAGCAGTTCCAGTGATGAGGAGTTTGTAGATGATTAGAGGCCTCCATTCACTACATTTTGAGTTTTGACATTTTGGCATTTTGTCTTTTCATTTTGTAATGCTACTCATTGTAATGATGAATCATGTAATCAATTAATCATCTTTATAGACTTTGTGATATCTCATATGACATCAGATATTCATATTTGGCGATATAATAGAAATCTCCAATTTGACAATTTCATTTGTCAAATTTTATTTAGCAATTAGCATTCAAATATCTTCGTATTTAGATTTAGTATTTCAAATTTTGCCATGTTATAATTTTACTAATTTCCTATAGTTTCATTTGAAATGTAATTCTTATACTGTTATACTGTTATACATCTTTTCAAAACTAGTTTTTCATAAGTATAGCACATACCAACCCCCCCCGCTGTTCCCCCCGTGTCTCCCCGCTGTCCCCATCTTAGGCCCTTTGTCCCCCCGTCTCTGAAACGCATTTCCCTGTCCCCCAGGCCTGTGGAACACTGAGAAATTGTAAAACTTTAAATTACAAACAAAATAAATAAATAAATACAACCCTACAATATGTATAATTTATAAAGTATAAACTAATGAGCACCAAAAAACAGTGAAACAAATAGAAAAACTTGTTTCTTCTTTTCTAAAAAAAATTATTATTTTTTTTTTGAAAAAATTCATCAAAAACTTGAAACAATTTGTTAAAAAACTTAAGAATGAGTTACAATGCCTACCTTAGATGATTAGATCTCCTTTGTGCAAGCTATCCTCAATGCTTTCACACTTTGTGATCAGTCTCCTTCAAAAAACCAACAACCTTCAAAATGAAAAAATGGAGACAAATGCTTGATGGTGTGTTTGAGGAGAGCAATGAAATGGTGAATGGAGTGTTGAATGGGCTTTGAAAGATTTTTTTCGGGTTAAATGCACTTTTAAGGGGTTTTTTTCATGTTTTAACATTCACTTTAGTGCCCCCATAGGCACTGGCACCCACCAAAGGGCCTGAGAGCACCCAAGTAGCCCCGGGTTCCCTGTGGGTCCACAAGGAGTGGACCCACAGGGAACCCGGGGCTGCCAGGCCGCTCTTGGACCCAAATGCTCTAGGCACGGGCACACAGACCTGTTTGAAAGAACACGGCAACATAGAGAAATACCATTGAGGAATCCAACTTGATTGCTCAACATTTTGAATAGACTTCTTTCAGGCATTTTTACAAGGAAGATACCAATGTTGCAGACTTCCTTGCCAATGCTGGTATCGAGCACTTCCTATCCTCATCTAAAATTAGTGACACCCTAGATGAATGGAACATTTTGCATTTGCTTAAGGAGGAATCCTCCCTGCATGAATAATGATTGATCATTACGACTTCATTTAAATCACTATCATAAAAATTCTTTTTGGTAGGATATGGTTCAAATTAGTGATTGAAAATTTGGGTGGACATTGCATATCCCTCAATACGATGGAACGCTTATTAATTTGTCATGGAATTAAGTGCTCTCTTGATGATACATGCAAGCATTAGCCTACCTTCCAATTGCCATTCCATAAGCTCTTTTGATATGCTTGTTTTGTCCCTTTGGTGTAGTTGTAGGTATTTCAGGGCGGTGTTGTTTCAAGATGCCTCATCTAGGTACTCCTCTTATCATGGGATGGTTTTAGATCATTGCCTTTGTAGGGCTTTTTGTATCCCAAACGGGGCTACTCTCAACTTTTTCAAGGCTATTCTAGGGGAGGAGGGAATCAACAATATTGTGGAGTAACACATAAGAGCCTCCATAGTTGCAGATTTTGAAGTTTAGTTTTGTGTGCAACCTCTTGATGTTGAGTGTAGAATTTCGATCCTCAACCACATTATAGGCAATGATGAGGTGGTCTTTCTAGGAGATAATGCAGAATTTAGTTTATCTAGTTTGGAAAAGGCTACACCTTTAACCTATAGTGAACATGGGGATATTTGTAGTAGGCTTTGGCTAGTATAACTTTTAATTAAGTTATATGATCATTTATATAGTCTTATATAGGTAGTTAGGTCAGCTTGGGGGTATCATCCAAGGCATAAGTATGGTATATATAGGAGGTAGTGGTAATTTATTATCATCATATTCCAAATTCTATTCTTGAAGACTTTTGTAGGTTGCCCCCTTGAAGTGGCTTATTACCATCAAATGTTTGCAAATAATTCCTCTTATATTTCTAACTATTTGTTGTTGAATTCTTCTCTTGTGCAAGTTATTTCATTACAAGCGGTCTTAGAGCGATGATTTGGGCAATGGTGAGGATGAAACCTGAATTTTTGAGGATTTGCTTCTATCTCACAAATGGTGGGGATTTATTTTGCAATTCTTTTTATTGAAGTTAGAGAATCATCTAAGGAACCTATAGTCCAAAATTCAGCTTTTGGGGATCAATATTAAGTAATTGTGATTTTAGGGTTTTTCATAAATTTGCTCTACAAGATGCAATTTTTGAATTTTTTTAGATTTTTTTTTTTTTGAAAAGTTTGCAAAAATTTATTAGGTGATTGCTCTTTGAAAATTTGATTTTATGGTTGAAATAATTTTGAAATCATTTGATCAAAGTTTGGTTATTGGAAAAATCAATTTTGCATTGTCAAGCCTCAACATGATGAAATCATAGACTAGAGGTTGAGGCAAGAATTTCTATACATTGGGAAAAAGTCCCAATAAGGAGGAGATAGATTCAAAGTTAGGATTGGGATGGCCTTGATTATGATTTTGTCCCCATGAGATGACAAAGTGGGACATTTGGAAGAGAATTTGTAGAACATGCAAGGAGATTAGTCTAACGTGTGAGGAGAATCGGCAAAGATCGAGAAAATAGTCAGAGTACTTAACCTCTCTAGTGGTAATGATGTGCAAGAAAGATGACATTTGGTGGATGTCTTAATTACAAAGAGCTCAACAAGTACACCATAGTAGATAAGTTTCCAATCCTAGATGAGCTAAATGATGCCGTTTATTCTACCAAACTTGATCTTCGTTTTGGTTATCATTAAATTAGTATTAGAGATGAGATTATACAGATAACTTTCCAAACCCATGAGGGCCACTATGAGTTTTTGGTGATGCCTTGTGGCCTCATAAATGCATCGTCTACATTTCAAAGTTTGATGAACTCTATCTTTAGGCCATTTCTATGGAAATTTGTTTTACTATTTTTTTGTTACGTCTTAATATATAGCAAAACTTGGGAGGAACACTTGCAACATGTGAATTAGTTTTTGGGCATTGTTGAACAACATCAACGTCATGTTGAGCCATCTAAGTGTGTTTTTAGAGTCAAAGAGGTAGAGTGCTTAGGTCATGTTTTTTCAAATGAGGGTGTCACAAGGGTCAAGGCCATAGTAGAATGGAAAACGCCTAGGACCCTCGAGAACCTACAGGGTTTCTTAGGGCTTACTAGCTATTATTGCTAATGTGTAAAAAATTATGGCAGCATAGCAGCACCACTCATAGCTTTCTAAAGAACAACCCCTGGCGGAATGAGGCAAACACCAAGGCATTTAAGAAGCTACAAGAAGCTATGTGCACTACACTAGTTCCAGCTACATCAGATTTTTATAAAACCTTCATTGTGGAATATGATGCTTCAGGATATGGCATGGGAGCAGTACTCATGCAAGAGGGAAGACCCGTGCATTTGAAATTCGCCAACTCAAAGGTAAAAATTTATTTAAGCCTATTTATGAAAAGGAAACACTGGCTATTCTTCATGTAGTCAAACAATGGAGATTATATTTAATGGGAAAACATTTTAAGGTAAAGATAAATCATGATATTCTCAAACACTTGTTGGAACAAAAGTTGCCATTTGAAGAAAACAAAAATGAGTCATGAAAATGTGATATGATGACAAGATCATATACAAGAAGGGAAAGAAGAATGTTGTGGTTAATGCTCTATCTAGGAGGGATGAATCTACAGAATTACTATTGTGTGCCATTTCCATATTGAAAGTAGAGTGGGAGGATTAGGCACGAGAGTAATGAGAGGACTTAGGTATAGATAATCTCATTAGAAATTCCAACAATATTAGAGTGTGTTAGAAAAATGTGTGGAAAGAAGATGCTTTATGCCACCTATTTAAGAATTCAACCTTTAAGCTTAAGGTTCTAGTAGAGCTCAATACTTCTCCGGTAGGTGGGCATTAAGCTTCTTGAAAACTTATCATAGAATCAAGTAGGATTTCTTTGGGGAGGAGCTCAAAGGGGATGTCCAAAAATTTGTGGCAGAATAGATGGAATGCTAGCAAGATAAGGGGGAGACAATTAAGACTCTAGGTCTTCTGCAACCTTTGTCTAATCTAAGCTAGAGGTGGGAGGAGGTATCAATGGATTTCATTACACAAAATGTTCTTGTTCTTCTGCAATAGGCAGAAAAACTTGAAGAACTCAGTTGTGTTTCTCGTTTCTTATCTAAAAAACATGCAGACTTAGCTTTGGACTGCTAGGATCTGGCTTTGTGTACTGATAACCTACAATTTGTTCTTCAGGATGGAGGTTTGTAAACCTTCAGTGCTTTTATCCTATCATTGATTTCCATCAGGGGGTTTCTAGGGCAAAGTGCTGCTCTTTCTTGGAACCTGGTCTTACGGTGGAATCCAGGGAAATTTTTGAGCCTGGGGCTTTAAACTTTTTAAATTAATCTTCTTTTTTGGTGCTGTATCTTTGTTTTGGTTGGGTCTTTTTTAAATGGACATTTCTTTTTGTAAGTTTCAGAATCTTGGATATTTTTTTATAGTTATGTTTGCCTTTTTAGTTTCTCTGTATTTTTCAGCTTGTATTGTATACTTTATTCTCCTAAGGACAAGGGCCCCTACAAAATCTTTACTCTACTTTTATCAAAAAAAATGTTAGCGTGGCCATTGGGAAACACAAAGCATCTATTTTTTTGTGTATTAAAGCAGTTGTGCTCCATACGAGTTTTTAAAAACGTAGTGCCTAGATGTGATATTGCTATATCTGAGATGTATACAGATATGGCACATGTAATTCAGCACATCAGATATGGTACTAAGAATATTTTAAGAGCTTTTAAGAAGCCAGTGAGAGAAGAGTCAGATTTCAGAATGGTGAGGATGTTGTAGACTATGCTTAGGCTTTCATCACTTGCGTTGAAGGGATAATCCAATGAGGTAGGAAATTCTGAAGCAATGGGGTATTAATACAGTCTTCATCCCTCACAATAAGATAAGGCATAATCTCTCAATTCAGCAAAGAAGAATCCAAACCTGCATAAAGGAGTGTGGCACCCTACACTGGTGAGATAGGTAGATTAATCCAAACTAGGATAAAAGAGCATATCGTCAATATTTGTCTAAGCAAGGTTGAGAAATCAGCTTGTAGAGCATTCTGATAAAACTGAACATTAAATTTGCATTGAAAAGGTCAGAGGTTATTTGTCAAGGGCATAGTTCAAAAACTCGGTAAGACTGAATTTTGATTTGGACTCTGGACTCAGCAGAAACTTGGTGTGTAAAAAATACATAAATTTGTAAAATTAAATTAAATAATGCATTGTAAAATAAACTTAAATAATGCATAGAAGCATAAAGAATGAATTTAGAGAACACATAAGTCTATTTTGATCATAGTACCATCACTTGGAATTAGGATTGAATTGGCAAACCAACAGTATAATTGGAATTCAATAACTTGGGATTTAATCAGAAATTATTTGAGAAGCTAAAAACCATTGAAATATTCATAAAAATAGGGGAAGAAATGTTGATTTTGTTATTTCAAGCCAAATTTTAATAAGTGGGAAAAAATTCTGCTCTTCCATCTGGTGTAGCCCAAACAATTTTTATTTTTGCCTTTTATAACCAGATTGGGGGTTTGGGGGCAGCAGCCCCTGCCCCTATTGAGGTCAAGGGGCAGTGCCCTTGGCATGTTCCCTATCATAGGGTTGAGTGAGGGAGCCCCCATGGCTAAGCCCAAATTAAGGCTAATTAAGGCCTTTGAGGCCATAGGGATTTTCGTGGCACATGCCATTTTTCATAATTTTATCGCTTCTAACCAGTCATCAATAAATCAACGCAATGTTGTCAAAGAGTGGAAGGCACATGTGTATAAATGAGAAAATGAAGGAAAATGAGCATTTTTTCACTTTTCTGCTCGCAGACTGAACTTTTCGAGATGAGTGTCTGGGTTGGACTTGCTGAGTACTTGCGAGTTGCTAGGTTGGACTTGTTGAGTGCTTGCAAGTTTCTAGGTTGGACTTGCCAAGTACTTGTAAGTTTTTCTAGATGAGTGATCAAATGAGTATTCACCTGAAATTCGACTGTGAGTTTATGAGTGAGGAACTTGTCATGCTCTCCTGGCTTGCAAGTTACTCACCAAGTTTTGATGCTGCAATTGAGGAGGGTCATGACTTGAAATGGTAGCTGAGAGAAGTGGAAATCAACAAACAGTTGAACAACCTTAATACAGACAAGGACTAAATCTTAGCCAATTATGGGGACTAATTATTCTCAAGCTAAGGAAAGTTCTGGAAATTCTTAATTTAATTAGCTTAATTACAGGTGTAATCAATAAATTAATGAAACCTCATGTATTGTAAAGGAGTAATACTAATCATTTTAAAGAGCTTCACATTTTTAATTGTCACTTGTCTAGATGATGGATCATAGAGTGTGATTGAAAATATTGATGCATTTATAATATTTCTTTTACATAGTTTATCCAAAATTACTTTTTTTGCATTTATAATATGGACTGTGGAAGCCTCAAATTTTGTTATATATGTATCACTGGGTCTTATCTGTACCTTTATCCATACTAGAAATGATGGATGTGGATACAACCAGAATATTATAATGGCTATATCTGGATTTACTGATGATTGTGTTTTGCGGACTGGTAGAGACTTCTAGGACTACCCAAGACCATATTCTAGGAGCTTCTCTCTTTCTTGCTATATGACAGGCCTTCTTAGGAGCCAATTTGGAGTTCAACTATGGCTTTTATGAACCCATGGTACTTTGTTCTTTCCCACCACATATTATGAAAAACCATGATGTCACTAATTATTTCCCTTTTTTGGTCCAGGGACCCCATTGGGTGGCTAGTTTTTTGTTTTTTAATTTTGGTCCCTTTGATCCTTTCTTTTTGTGTGGAGTTGTTACCTTTAGTGCATCCCTGTAGTAACTTGTAGGATCACTATATAAACCAAATCCTGGTAACTTTTTTGTCCCGGATGATATCAGATAATTATTGACTATCTACTCTTTACTCTCACATTACTCGATCTATGGGTTTCATTGCATGGTACAACTTTCACACTAGGGTTTACAGGTCATCATGGCAATCCATCATGGGATTTTCATTTTGCTTTTGAATCTCTTCTTCCCATTTCCATGGATTGTCTATAGGTTAATTGATAGGGTTTGACCAAGGAGTTGCTACAAGTCTACCCTAGATTGCATACATTTTTCTCCACAACATACTGTGACTCTGCATTGGAGCTCCTAGGAAATGGTTGGTAGTTTCTGTATTTTCGTAGTGGAGACAAGGGTCTCTGAGGTTCTCAACATTAGTATGGTTAGTTTCTTATTTTATTGCTATCTTGCATTATTAAGGGTTTGAAACTACATGCTATTGTCTCAGGTATATAGATGTGAATTAGGGCTTTATTATTTTGTTCTAAATCTCACTTTGGTATATGTGGGATTGGGAAGATTTATTGCTTTATTTCATTGGATGTATTGAGAAATACAAAAACATTAGTTTGATCTGGTTTATTTATATGCTTCAATGTTATTGATTATTGCAAGTGGAATAGAATTTATATTATTGGTAGAGCCCACATCCATCTATATCCCAGATACACCTTCTTGGTGCTAGTGGTGCAGCTCAGTCACAGTGGTAGCTAATCACTATTTGTCTCGCAAAAACTATTTGGTTTCTGTCTACAAGTACCCATAGTATACCAGATTCTTTGAAATTTTTTAGGTACTCGTGGCTTTTTAAGTCTCCTCAAAAGTGGAGGATTGCAGTAGTTGTGTCTTGCTTTAAATGCTAGAGAAATGGAATTCTTTCTACCTGTAAATGCATGTTATCCTGTTGCTGTCGTAAGTATGTAGAGACATCTTCCACACTTTTTGCAACTACCTTGAAATGGTTCTTCTCTCTGTTTAGTGGAGATTTATCATTGTCAAATTTAACTTTGAAATGCATTCTTTAGAAATAGTAGATTCTTCTTCGGTAGTGCTACATACAATACATCTTTAACTTTCTTGACAAGTTCATTTAACATTCTTTTTGTTCAACTATTTCCCTTGCAATTGATTTGTCTTGTTTTCAATTGCTTTAAAAGAGGCAAATCATTTTCTCAAAAGTATCATAGATTCATACGTCTTATGGTGCCTGGACTTGTTTACCAAGCTTCTGTTAATATTCTTGATTATTATCAAAGTAGGAAATAGGGTATTTCTTTGATAATCTCTTGAATTGTCATTACTTTCTTCTTTCAAACATAAATGCTTGAATGACTCTGTCAATTCACATTATTGTGCTCTTTTCAACATGGTTGCTTAAATGCTTCTCTCTTGAATGCATGAGGCCTTTAAGATTCCTGCAGTCCCTCTCATTATTGTCCAGATTTTACAGGGCACTATATATATGTTTTAAATGGGTAGATTGTATCAAATGTAAATTTTGAGACAGCTTGTGGCCTCTTCAAAATCTTACTTTTTGAACTTACTTTCTTGAGTTGAAATATGTTTCTGTTTAGAATAGTGATGTTTCAACTGTAAAGAGATCAGTGTTCCACGAGGATGGTCACCCCAAAAAACCTCGCGTTTCTGGGATGGGGACCTCTCAGAGACTTGGGGACTTGTGGAGGGGGGTGGGAGTGAGGACGTCCCCCCACCGCCCCACCATCAGCACGGCCATCTCCAAAACACTGCCGAGATGTCCCTGAGACTTCTGGGGAACTCCTAGGATTCTCCTGACCGTCTCAGGGATGCCCAGGAGTCTCCTCTGGCCAAGACGACCAAAAAGCAATTTTTTTAGAAAAATCAAATTTTCTTTGAACTTTGTGCCTAAGTCTGAATTCTAATGGCCTATGGGCTCCCACCCAAACCCCACAAACTCTATAAAATTGCCTCCTATCCTCATTTTAATTCACAAAAACAAATCAACAAGAAGCTAATAGTGAGTGTGAGAATGAGAGCTACAAGTGTAAGGTGAAAGAGTGTGAATGAAAGCAAGAGGGTTGAGGAGAGTGAGAAGAGGAGTGACACCAAGTTAATGCTCACTTCAAAATTCAAATGTTTAAAACTAGTTTGACAAAGTTTCATTTGTAATTCTTATACTAATAAATCTTTTTATGAATTTTTTTTCAAGTACTATATGTATTTCAGTGCCACTGTCCCCCTGCCATCCCCATACTTAGGCCCTTGGCACCCTGTCCCTGAAACCCGTCCCCACATCAGGAAACTCCATGGAACTATGAAAGAAATCTAATGGTCCACTTTTCTGGCATCAAGGAATTTCCATTTTCTGTGCAGTTTATTGTTTGGATAGGATGCCTAAAAAATATGTTACTAGGTTAATGCCATTTCATATGCATGGAGCACAGCAAACTTTGAGCAATATAATATATCAGCTCTGTGATCTAAAAATTGTTTTTCCAATCTTATCTTGTTTGATTGACCGTATTTGATGTATCTCTACTTTGCAGGTTGGTCCAACGGCTGATTTTGTTAAAGATCTTAGCCTGGACATTTTGGATACAGTGGAAATTATGATGGAAATGGAGGAAGAATTTGCCATAGATATTCCCAATAGTGAAGCTGATAAGATGGCATCATGTGACGATGTCGTCAAATATATTGCTTCTCACCCTCAAGCCAAATGATATGTTGTGCTTTATATTCTGTTTATCTTGATTTTTTGCAAGTTAAACCCCAGACATAAACCAAACTTCTTTTATTTGTTCCAGGATTTTGCTGCCTCTGGTTGTAAGAAGCTACCTCAAATAGAACATGTAATGCGTTATTTTAACAGGGGTCTTGTCAACTATGGACAAGAGTTACTCCTGTTGGATTCAACAACGTATTCAAGAAATAAATGGCATTCTTGCAAATGGTAGACTTTGAGTTTTGTTGCTTCTCATTGCATGTCTCTTGCTTTGTATTGTTATTAATATGTTGCATTTGCAGTATTGTGTTTCACTGGCGGGAAAGATGTTGACGAGTCTTAGTCTTTTGGAATGTGTTTGTGAAAGTAGTTACGAAAGAAGGCAATTTTAAAGATTAGTTTTACTTGAAGGAGTCTATGCATGTTGAATTGTTTCTAAGTTCGTCAATACCTGTGAATATAACTCGAAATATTTCTATTTTGTTACTCATTTAGAGACTGCTCTTTATCTCTACATGTCTTCCCTCTTTATACACTTGTATTAATCTCAGATACTTGAAATTGTCCTATATAATAAATGCATTTTCCATTTGGTGGCTATTTCGAGTATCCAGAATAATTGTCGATAATTTCCTTTGTAAAGCTCCATCGTATTTTGGTATATCAGATTAATTCTTTAATGCCAAAGATGTAATCCTCTGGCTATTTCCCCTTGTCAATATGCTTTCATTTTAACCTACCAAAAACTAAACAAATTAAGGAAGTCCCAGTTTAGCTAAACAAAGTGTCAAAAGGTTGGCATAGGGCATTACCAGTGCCACATTCAAATTATGAGATTGCGTGTGGGTGAGTGTGGTGAGAAGAGGCGTGGGGTCAGCAGGTGGATGAAAATTGTGTTTGATGCAACCTCGATTTTTTTTTGTGGATTTGGTTTGAAATTTTAGAAAATATAGCAAGAGAGATGGGATTGTATACCACTAGAGGTTTTAGGTATGAGTAATTAGTCTTACATTCAATCTCTTTGATTATTAATAGTTGGACTCTTACTGTATGGTCCCATGGGGGGGCTTGGGCTCCTATTTTCACGGAAGCAGGTGGTCCCATGAGAAAAAAAAAATCTGCTACAGGATTAAATAGAATCTTTTTCAGCCAATAAGCAGGTAGCGGAAAATTTCAGCTGGTGGGATTGGAGGCGGGGGGGCTAGAAATTGCTCCACCTGCTTAACAGTACTTTCCTGCCACTTGTCACAATTTTTGAGGGAAATGCTGTTTATTTATTAATTTTTTATTGACAGCAACACCATTCCACCACCAGCCTGCCAAAAATTTGAAACTTGCAAAAATATTCATGGGACCACCAGCCAACAAAAATTCTGCTAAAAACTTAAGCAAAATCTGCTCTGGATTTTAAGGAAGCCCCCTCCCATGGGACCGCACTATTACAGTGTGTAGACATTGGGAAGAATCAGCATTTTTCATCATGGGGAGTTAATATGCCTTTGATGCCCAATTAAAGAGAGCATCAGCAACTTCGAGCATAATAATCAATTGTGTTATTATTGAGTTCTTGTAAATTCGTTACCCTAAAGTTAAATAACGTTTGACATGAGCATAGAATCAATTCAATATATAGCTTGACATATCAATCACTACATTGCAATGGGAATCTGGAAACATTATAGAACCACTTGGATTCTTTTTATCGATAATTTTTTGTAGATTTTTTTTACAGACAGAATATTATCACTTGGTCCATTTTTAATTGAACATATTACTTTTACCTGGTTCGTTGTTCGCCACGACAAAAGCAAAATAGCTATGCGATTTTCAGGCAGGGATAAGGTGAAGGAAGAGGATGGTGTTTGATGCACCCTTTCAAAGAAATTTTGTTGATTTGGTTTGCAATTCAGAAGACGTCCAGAAAAATGAGGGAATTTTGGCCATCTCTAATCAGATATATGTTTTTTAAAGCACGGATTTCGATTCCCTTTGAGTGTTTCTGCTAAAGGAATCATTTCATATGTACGTATGCCATAAAAAACACATTGAAACAATTATCATTGTTATGATGAACGGTAACACTCATGACGGGATGTTTTCATGCCATGCCTGTGCAACCTAACATTTAATTTTGTAAATGAAAATATTTTTTCTCAAATTTAGTTTTGGTTATTGGAAGGTTGATCTAATAAAATGTATATATAAAAACATATTTAAAGTAGATTAATAAATGATGAGATGGAATTTGATAGATTTGATTATTTATAATAATTAAATGTTGGAATGTAAATAGAAATAATGGTATCTAGTTTTGTAATTGAAGAAAGAACAATTCAAACAAATGTTTTGAAATTTGTAATACCTCGAAGTCTAGAATAGCAAGTCTCTATGATGCTCACACTTTTGCATGCCTTGGGTTATCTGTTGTTGGCATTGTATTTCCAACTATGTGTTTGGGATGCATAGGTCGTGCTTGTCTATGTTATAGGTGTGTCTATCGGTGTTTTAACTTCATCGCTTTCATTTTACAGGTGTGTCTATGTGTGTTTTAACTTCACCGCTTTCATTATTTGATATTGTTATGATGTTGATTATGCATTTTATGTCCTATATTATGCTAGTAGTAGATAATTTACAAGGGATGTGATGATTTGATATCATGTTGTATATTTTGAGATGCATATGTTATGCTTTTCATGATTGGATTATCATGGTATTCATCTCATTGCTATCTTTATAGATATTTGATTTATAGATGTAATTATTATAATGATATCAACATCTTGTACTTTACCTCTATTAATATGTATATGTTTATATTGATGGATGCTATCATTATTGAGTTGGCATTCTAGGTGATTGTTGGTTCACATTTTCATGATTGGATGATGTGCATTGACATTGAGTTATTTTGGATGAGATGATTATATGATGTACATGTGACATTGTACCCTATTGGGGGATTGTGTATTGCTTCGACTATTATGTATAATGACAAAGTACGTTTGGTGTGTGATTTGAGTGTGTAAGTACATGGTTATTTCCTCATTTGAGTACGTATGTTTGGGTTGTTTCTCCAATGGTGGCTATATTGGAGATGTCACTTTGGGTTAGTGTATTGGTAACCTTTATTGCACTTGGTTCGAGCGCAAGATAAGTCTTGATTTTCTCTTGAGTTTGGATTCAAATAAGTGGCATTTCGAGAGTTCATGTGTTGTGGAAAACCCATAAATGCATGATTTCTTGATGATTGTTTATTTCTCTATTTGCATTTTAATTATATTCAAAGGTTAAATCATTATATTTTAATAATATTTGATGCATTTGAAATTTTGAGAAAGAAAAAATGGAAATGCAAGTTAAATGTTTTCAAAAATTTATTCAAATTATTTGAATTGCTTAAATTGCAATTTGAAAATAATCCATTTCTTGGGAAGATTAAATTTAGATTTTTTTTATTCTTGAAAATGAGAGAAACGAGTTAAGCAATTTAAGCTAATTGATAAATGATATTTTGTGAGAGGAAAAAGTATAAAATGGGAAAATGAAAATAAAGAGAAAATTGGAAAAAATAAGAAAGGGGATAAAAAAGGAAAAATGTTGCATTTTTATTTCATTCTTCATTTTTGAAGAATGAAAATGCTCTCTCTAAACCCTCTCTTCAAAGAAATAGAAGATGAATGAAATATTTGTTTGGAAAGATTGATTGGATTGAAATGCTTGGGAAAGGGATTGCTTGATTTCAATTTGTGTGGAAGAATTCTCCTCTCAACCTTCTTCCTTTTCTTTTGGAAAACTATTGAAAGACATTTTCCCTCTTTCAAATTGTTTAAATTTCTTGTTTGATTGGCTCTTGCCATGCCACATTAGGTGGTTTATATGGCTTCATTTTGGTAAGCCATTATGCATTCAATTTCATAGAAATGGTATATTTAATTTAATTTTTAAAACTCTAAAGTAGAGCACCATGATTATGGCAAAAAAAAAAATGAATTCATATTTTTGAAATTTATTGGATTAATTTGTTTATATTTGGATTAGGTATTATTTGATTTGAAAACAGTTTGATTAAAAAATTGAAAAAATAGAGGTTCATTAATGGTGAAATTAAAATTTTTATGGTTTTGTATTGAAAATTTTAAAATTTATTAAATTGGGAATGCGCATGAATGGATTAGAATGAGAGATAATATGGCTACTTAATATTTTTTTGTTTATAATATTTTGAGATTATGTCCAAAATTGCTATTCTATTTTGTTGCACTGATTTTTGTGCCATGCTCAAATAATGATTTGACATTATGAACCTAGGATTTGAGGGATACGGTGTAGGAAAGGAGTGACTCAATGTTTTCTGGGATACAAAGTGATCCATGTGTACAAAATGAAGAGAGTTTCTAATTAAGTGATGACTAAAATTTGTTGGGTAAATAAAGTGAACCAAGATGTCAATCCCGTGGTATATCTAAAGTGCATGTAAAGGATCAGGGTGAACACAAAGGGCATGCTACACTGAAAGAGTTGCTAACATGTTGGTTGGGCACCGTCACCTTGCGAATGGGATGCATACTCAATCTCCGCTTAGCCGTCACTTCGAGTTACTGTGATGACACGTCTTGCCTTGCCTATAGGATCCTTGTACTCCTTGCCATTAGATTTTATTTTTCTTGTGAGAGGACTGACTCTCACTATATATGTGATTGGTTCAAATCTTGGTTGTGCTCATACCTAGTTGTATGCTTAATGGTTGTTATGTGTATGGTAGGTGATGTGGTTTATCTCTTATGCCTATTTGTTTGTGATGTTTCCCCTTTGGATGTGTTTATGCTATAATAGTTTATCATGCCTATTTGACATGTGTATACTATGTTGGTTGATCATATTTGGTGGCATGTGTACACTATGATGGTGATTCATAATGTTTGACATGTGTGAGCCACACTGCCCTTGTTTTGTGTGAATGTGTGTGCTTGTACCCAAGTGACTATTTCCTAGCACAGTGGGGTGGACGTATGGGTAGATGGTTGGGTGACACTAAACCACCAATGGGGATTAATAGACATAGAGGATTATTCTTGGAGAGCGTAATGAACCCATAGTATCTTTGGAATTGTATCTCATTATTGAAAATTGTAAACATTGTAAATGTTTCCTTGATACCATTGTAATAATGTTTTTTATTAATTCATTATGTGGGTTATAATCCATCCATGTTTAGGATGAAACCGTTGGAATGTAATAATTTATTCATTTGGTATTTTTCACACCTCATTTTGTGAAGGTGTTAGTTGTTTAGAATGCTAAAATTGTGATAATTGGCAATGCTAGCTTAAAGTTATTTAATGATTTAAATGATGTTTATGGATGTTTTATGGTTGGATCACATTCCACTCATGTAGGTGGCTATGCTAGCTTAAAGTTATTTAATGATTTAAATGATGTTTATGGATATTTTATGGTTGGATAATATTCCACTCATTGTAGAGAAAGCATATAGGTCCCAAGAAACCTTTCTTTCTGATGTTGTCTAAAGTTAGGAATTTATCGTAGGTTAGAAGATGCAAGAAGAAATTACATTTGGGCCATCCAAACTTGTTCCAAATTTGTTTCTACCAAGGAAACTCCACATTCTTTGTTCTTTGTATTTCAAGGATTTGATATCCAAGAAACTAAATAAGCTCCTTTTGAATCATGACCCCAAGAAAGAATATCATAATTGATCAAAGAAGAATAAGGTATCTCAATCTAAATTGATGCTAAAATATCATGTTCCTCTATGGATTTCTCACCTGGACACCTCCAAGGTTCCTTCCACTTTTGAAATAAATATCCTCCTAGAGGAATGAAGTACTTAAAATGAACCACCTTAGACCAACCCAAACTAGAAACATGTTGTAAAGAGGTTGGAGCTGGGGAAAGGATGAGAAAATAAGAGGGTAATTGTCCCATGAGTCATCCCCAAAAAAGGAATTTTTTGCCTTTGTTAGCTATCCAAAAGACTCCTTATTTTATAAGTGAAGCTCCCCTCTTTAAAGTATTCCAAATCAAGGAGCCTTTCCCACTTAACTCCATTTGCGAAATATCTTCATCAATTACTCCTCGCTAATATTTGGAGTTAAGAACTCTTGCCCATGGTTGATTTGGATTCTTTCACCATATCTAATATAATTTGACAGCTAAATCCTGACAACCAAACTTTGAAGTTCAAAGACAAAGACCCCCAACCTCCTTAAGATTGCAAACCAATTCCTATTTCACTAGACTCCATTTTTTATTTTCAAGATTACTATCCCATAAGAATTTGTGAGAAAGAGCGTCAAATTCCTTGAGAAAACACTTAGGGGCAATTAAAATGAAAAATCGGTAAATGGGAAGAGCTTAGAGAATAAATTTTGAGAGAGTCAATTGACTTGCTAAGGAGAGCCAATGGAAGGCCCAATGACTAATCCTCAAATGAAATTTGTCTAGAATTTTCTTCTAGTGGTCTCTTCTCAAGCATATTTAAAAAAGAGGAATTCCTAGATAATCCACCAACAAAGTCCCAATTTGAAAATGAAGAACGTCTGCAATTCTATGCTCAATGACCACATATGTATTAGAAAAGAAAATATTAGACTTGTCTTCATTAATTTGTTGAATGAAAGTAGATAAATTAATATCTAACACTCTTGAAATTAAAAGATTCCTCCATCTTGGCTAACCCCATCAAAGTCTTGTTATTCAAAAATTCAATATGAGTTTGAGAATTTATATTGCCAGACCAAGACCAACCTTGAATGAGACCACTTCCTTGATATTGGTTTATCAATTGTCCCAAACCTTTACCCATTTATATAAATAAATAGTAGATAAGGTATTTTCTTGCCTAAGACCTTGAGATGTTGAAAAGAGAGATGTGGAAATACTATTGATCAACACAAAGAAGGAGCCTGAAGATACACAAAGTTCATAATCCAATTGACCCAATCAGAACAAAGTTTAAAATATTGTAAGATACTATGGAGAAAATACCATCTAACCTTGTTGCATTCCTTAGACATGTTGAACTTAATGAAGATGGCCTTTTCCTTGAAAGTTGACATGGAATGAATGGCCTTTGTTTCTACAACACCATCCAAAATCTATTTCCCTATTAAACCTCCTTGCTCAGGGGAGATTAGAGTGATCAAACACTTCTTCAACCATTCTACAACGATCTTAGTAATTATCTTGTAGGTCACATTACAAAACATAATGGGATGAAACAAGTCTAAAGAAGAAGTTCTATCTTTTTTGGAGATCAAAGAAGAAAGGTAGAATTAATGGATTTTAGCATTTTCTTATTATTTTGGGACTCTCTAACCAATACTAATAGATCATCTTTTACAATTTCCCAAAATTGAAAAAAATCTATTTGAAACCCATTAGGTCCATGAGCCTTATCTTTTTCCTTATAGAAGACAATAGACCTCAACTCTTCCATTGAAATTAGTTCTAGCAGTTTTCTGTTCCTATCCTCTGAAATCGAGGGAGGAATACACTCAAGAACATTTATCTCATTGACCTCATCCTAGGGATTTTGTTTAGAAAATAAAGAAGACAAGTGTTTAACAATTTCATTGGAGATATCTTGAAAGGAAGAAAGTTATTCCCCTTGAGCAAAAGTGAGAGAGACTAAATCATTACCACTTCTATGCTTCTTTATCGAATTATGAAAGAAAAAGGTTTTCTCATCACCTTCTTGAAGCCAATATATCCGAGATTTCTATTTTGAGATCTCCTCCCAAAGTTCTCATTTTGAGAGTTCCTTTGTATAAAAGGATTCTTCCTATAATAGCTCCTTTGTATGCCTTCATATTTAATTTGAAAAGTGATCCTCTCCAAATTTCCTTGTATAAGCCTTTTAGTTTGAAAGATATTTTCAAACATAAATTTATTCCTATTCTTAAGCTTAAATTTAGCAAACAAAAGTTGTTTGAAGGAGTACATTGATGTACCAAAAGTAGGCTTCCCTTCTATCTACCATCCTTCCATAAGCTTATACAAGTCAAATCCCAAAGACATGTCAATTGCAATTTGAATGTTGAATTTTTTAGAGTTGAGAGCACTAAGGATATAAAAATAATATACCAATTATCAAAATGATTTCCACCCAAAAATATCTAATACTGAAGACCAATCATTTCCAATCCAAAATTCAGAGACAAGAAATTTGTCTAGCCTTTCTGAAATAGACTCCATTCCACATCTACAATTACTCCACGTGGAAATTTCATTTTTTGGCATAAAATCCACTAGGTTGAGAAAATATATATCATCCTTCAATAAGTTAGAAGATAACCAAGATGCTTAGCTCCCCCTCTTTTCTCATCTAGGCCTTTTATTGGAATAAAATCACCAACTAAAATCCAATGAATGGTAGGCATAATAGAACAAATAAAACAAATATGAGACTAGATAAAAGTATTACCTATAAATTCAGAGAGAGCATAAATATTTGTAAGCAATAAAGAATCTCTAGAGTTGAAGGAAGAAACAACCACAGAGATTGAATTTTTTCTCCCAACCCACCAAGACAAAGTGACTTTATGAGGGTTCCAAAGGAAATCCATCTCTTTAGAGAATCCCTAAGCTTCTATGCTAACACATTGTCTTCCTTTCCAAATTTTTAAAGATATACTTTCCATATCTTCATTTAATAGCTTTGTTTCTTGGATGAAAATAATATCTAGTAGATGATCCATGATGAGATTCTAAGGAGCTTTTTATCTAGAGATGCTACTCAGACACCTCACATTCCAAGAAATTACAATAATTTTGAAGGATTAGAAAAGTGAGTATTTGGCATCTTGATGACTCCAAACTCCACTAGAGATTCCCCTATCAATTTCATTTTTTCTTGGTCATTTTTCCTTCCTACCTTTGATACCTTATCAACACCTCCCTTCTTGATATGCTTCTATTGGATCCCTAACACAAGAGGACCCTTCTTTTTACCATTTTCCTTTTTACCTAATTCTTTCATGGGATCGAACAAGGCATTGATCTTATTTACTTCTAACCGGTTTTCTATCATAAGAATAGAGCCACTCCATTTGCATGTGTCTTTGGGTTTTCCTGTTGTGTGTAATGTAACTCCAAATGATTAGAGGAGGAATTTCTCCTTTTAATAAATTTTTTATTTCTAGAGATGGAAAATGAGATAGATTGATACCAAGATTCAAGAAATGCACATCCTATCCATCCATAATACCATCTCCCCATTGACCACTTCCTCAAAACTTTTAAAAACACCAAATCTATTATGAGAAATTACTTTGGAGATAAATTTGTATTGGCGATAAATAGATTTCACCATTGTACAAGATTTTACAAGAATGAAACCATATGAATTCAACCCAAAAAATTGCATCAAAGCCTTGGCCTTTTCTTTTGGATTCACCACTTGCACCTCAAGAATAGGAGAATATTTAGAACCCATTTTGAGAAGTTTGTTTGTAAGTGCTCATATTCATCACATGTATGACAATGAAAATGAAGAGCTTCATAATCAATTTGTTGAATCCAATTCATGCCACCCAATCTGATCTCCAAGAATTTAGGAATTGAGTTATTCAAACTAATATCAACATAAACTCCAATTAAGGTAGCAATCTTCTAGTCAAGGGTTTGATGAGAATTACCTAAGGGTTTTGTATTGATTCTCACTATAGATTGAAAAATATCTAGTTGCCAAAACTCTATTGGAATCCTTGGGAGACAAATCTAGATTGAAACTTTGGAGGGTAACTCCTCTATAGGATCCAACACAGCATGCTAGGGTTTGATAAAAATACCTACTTGGTTTTGGAAATAAGGGCATCATTCAAAAATCTTATTTCGATCTTCCATCCTAGAAAACACCACAAAAAAGTATCCATTAGCTACTGAGATAGTTTCTATATTATCTTCAAGAGTCTAGTTGTTTCTAACCCACATCTCTAAAAATGACATAGAAATTTTTAAGCCCATAAACTTGTAAATAAGAGCATGATCCATCAAATAAAGATTATACATAGACTCTAGGTTGATAAGAAAAATAGGATGATCTTTACACTTCTCCAAACATCTATTTGACTTCAGTCTAGCTTTCGTAGAAGGACCATATTTGAATTCCTTAGTTGCATGCAAAATGACATTAATAACATTCACATGATTGGGTGAACATGTCTCATCACTATTAAGCACAAAATTAAAGGTCAAAATAGGGGTCCTCTAGATCCCCATTAACCGCCATACAGACAACCACTAAGATTCTCAAGAAAAAAACATTGCAAGGAAAATATATTTAAAATAGAAATAAAAAGGAAACCAAAAACAACACTAAATAGAAGCAAGAAGCAAGTTAACCAAATAATTGATTTCCAAGGTAAGAAATACTTGAAACCAAGCCATATACAAAAATGCAAAGCCAAAATAGCAATGACTTGGCTATTGGATCTCTCACATTCACCTAGACCCTTAACAAGATAAGATGTTGACTCATAGATGATAACAATACATGAATTTTAAACCAAAAACGTAATTCCATTTATTATTTTAGTTAGAAGTTAAACAAAGCTAAGAGGAAATATTTAGTCTATGACCAACAATTTTATGCTATTGTTTAAGAACTCAAGAAGTAGAGGCACTATTTTCTACCCAAGAAGTTTGTTCTATACATAAATCATCAAGTTTTGTAGTTTATAAATAACCAAGGTAATTTAAGTCATAAGCACATGTAGTGGGTTGAGATTATTTAGAACTATTTTTTTAAGCACAGGAGTGGTAGATCTAATAGGGAAACCAATTAAGTTGAAGGTATCTTTTATTGATTGTGACAAGATTAAATCTTATTGGGTTGGACTCAATGCGAGATTTGTATGAAGAAGATTCAAATTTTAGAGAGGCATGGACAATGCATAAGAATCTTATCAAGAGAGATATAATTCCATGGCTATAATTTTTTAATTCACTAGTGGTTATATTTTTAATCTATTTGATGATGTAATTAGTTGGATAAGAAATAAATATGGCATGGTCACTTTATCTATGATAGAGGCATAATACATGGTAGCTAGTAATGCTTGTAATGAAGTAATCTAGATTCATGAATTATGCCTAGATGTTGGGCTAAGTAAGGAGTAGTTTATATTATATGTGACAATCAACTTAGTAAAAAGCCTAAATTTTCATGCATAGATGAAGCACATGGACGTTTAGTATCATTTATTAATGACATGGTGGAGGATGGATGGGTGATGCTAAAAAGCATTAACACTTTGGTGAATGTTTTAGATGATTGTTAAAACCTATGAGCATAGAGAATTTTAGGTGTTACATTGAGTCAATGGGAATCATGACCTCTAGTGGTTAGATTTTAGTGTTGGAGTTCCACTTTTCTCTTTTACAAGGTATTTGACAAGTGGGAGAATTTTGGGGAAGGCGTCTCAACCATGCATCCTAATGTTCATATTTATTATTTTATCCTCATATAAGAAAATGCATGTGTCACTTTGAAGTGACATTATTGGCCATATATCAATACTTTTAAGGTGTATAATAATTTTTAAGAGCTTATAATGTCATCATGATTTATAAGAACATCTTATGATGTTAGAAGATAAGAGTTACTAATAATGAATTCTATGATGTGTGAGCATGATTATAAGAGAGTTAAATTTAAATATTGAATAAAATCATGATTAATATTATGGCATGTCATAAGACATCTTTAAATGGAAATAATGGAACTAAAATCAACAAATTAGTTATGACAAATTATTACAATATAGGAGAATCTTGTAAATTTAGCATATTGACTCATCATGTGAGTTGGACATTGGAATTTATTATGGATATTTGGGCACCATTTTTCGGGTTGATATTCTCCCATTGTTTATGGTTTATCATTTGCGGTTTCCTATTTTGTATCTTCTATATATTGGTGTCTAAGATATAGATGTAGTGTCATCTAATTTTATAGTAGGTTAGGTAGCAAAAAATTCTCTAGAATTGTGTTGATTCTCTTGTGAAGACTTAAGTGTATTGATATATTGTAACTAGATTGATAATGCAAATACATTGGTTTGATATTTGGAGCATTTTTATGTGTATATTTATTTAAAAAAAATAGATTGTATTTTGCATGGATTTCTCTCCTCTTTGATTAGTATAGGATGTGTTTCTATATCACCTTCCTTTCAATACAAAAGAGAAGCATAAATAGCTTCTACAAGATAATTTAAAATGGTTGAAAACACATGCATATACATGGTGATCATGAAGTCATAATATTAACCTACCTTAGATATCCCTAAGGTCATCAAATATGCAAACATGCCATCCCAATATCAAATCATATCAAAACTATAGGCAATGTTAACTCTAATGCCATTAACATCACTTGCAAGTTCACCAAAATAAGGCCCAAAATTGTAGATACTAATAAATAATTATTTCACAATAAAATCTTGTTGGAAATCTAAATTAGGGGATTTTGATAGACACAAAAGATTTTAACAGTTTTTAAAAAATTGAAATCACAAAAAAATCATAAAGAACTCAATATGTAAGAAAATATTTTTTTAACATGCCACAAGGTATTGTTTCCAAACCAACAGGAAAATACCTAAAATCAACAAATGGGTTTGAAACTTGAGACCATTTATAGAGGATGACAAAAATCTATTCATAGTTCTTTTTCTAAACCCTTACCATTCCTTTTCTCAAAATGAGATACAACTCACTAGTATCATTTCATGAAACTTACATGTTTTCATAATTTAACATTAATTGTGTATATCAAACCACTTGAAAATCTAAAGTAAAAACAAAATATTGTCGTACTAAATAACGATAATGCTTTCTTGGCATCACCAAATTCCTTATCAAAGGGTGACATCTTCTTTTTCAATCTTTGCAAAGTGCTCTTGAAGACAATAAAAAAAAACAAAATTCAAAGATGGGTGGTTTTTTTGGCTTTATTAATTGAAAATCAATATAAGTCAAATTTAAAGATTGGATTCTAATGAAATGGAAACTCGCTTGTCAAGATTTTTCAAATGTACAAGACAAACCAAACTTGAAATTGACTGAAAACTTCTTAACAAATTTACATACTAGCAGTTGCACCAGAAGAAGGTGCAATGATTACACTGATTGTTATTTATTTTTGTGTGTTTTTTGAGGTGCAATGAGAGGTTTGTATCTTGATTTGGGCATTAGGGTAGATTAATTGTAATTGATTTGGGTAGGTATAGATGCGTTCCACATTTATTGCCCAATACAAAAATTCAATTATAGTTGTATGTTAAAGCTTCAATAACTTTGAATATTATGATATTTAATACAAATCTACTGACATGGTGAATTTTTTGAAAGTTTTCCTCTTTAATACAAATCTACTCACATGGTGAGAATAAAGTGATTATGTGATTGTGTTATGTGTGATTAGATTAAATAATTACTAATCAATACTAAATAAGGATATAAATAAAGTTAGATAAATGTAGATTTTTTTTCAAAAAAGAAAGGAAGTATTAAATGTAATTGAAGAATTAATGTTAGCATTAAATTAACAAAAAAGAGTGGAAATTGAAGTAGCATGCTTCCATCTTGTTGTAAAATTAATATCGATCTAACTTTTACTTGATAAGCGAGATTTTGGATGTTTTTAACATTTAATAGATAGATTATTTGCCATTTAAGAAATTACAATTTCTTAGAAACTCCTTAAAAAGCTTTTACCAATCGACACATTTAGATTTTTGTTATTATTTGTGAGAAAATTTAAAATAAAATCATAATTATTTTGATTAATATAGTCTGGAATATAAATTAATAAATAATAGGTCTATTTTCTTAGGAGAAGGTTTGTTGCCTTCAACATAAAGTAAGCTTACATGAATATTAGATGGAACTTTTGAAAAGAAAGATAATTTATTTAAGATAAATATATTAACGAGAATTTTATTTGTTTTCTTTTTTTTTCTATTAAATCAGAAATTGAGATTGAGTTTTAATTTTAGAAAGACCCATTATGCTTTTATTCCCTTAATTCTTGTCTTGTTCAATTTTTTTTAATCTTCAACTATTGACTATTATTTTGTAATAAATCAAATATGTTTATTACAAGTAATGAGTACAATGTATAAGGCATCATATTTTTTTTATTGGAAGATAATAATTTATTAAAGTGAAAAATAAAGGGTATAGAAATATTAGATAATTACAATGAATCTTTGAATTGAACTTGAGCATTAGATCTTGAAAAAGTTAAAGTTAGAGAAGGAATTTCTCCATAATATTCTGCTATCCAACATCCAACAATTTATTTGGGTTGTTCCAACCTTCGGTCTAATCCAAATTTGGATAAAATAAATTGAAAATTTGTTACTTCTTCTATTGGTTTTTCTTCAATCTTGTGATAACCTAGTACATTATGTTTGATGTATGTCAACCAATTGGCCATTTCCAATTTTCAAGAGATTGCATTCGGTGATAGAAAGAGCAATACAAGAAAACCTCAACCCTAAATTGTAACTTATCACCCATCCTTGTTTGAAATAATATAGAGAAGTTCCTTGCACACGAATAAAAAAATAAAAGATACAAGAAAATGATGAGTTAGTGTCAATCGACTCAGGTTACTACTAGACAAAGGTCCCACTCCCTAATGAAAGCACAAAGAGACTGGACAAATAGGATAGGGCCTAGATCAATCCCCATACCAATAGACAATCACTAAGAACCAACTAAGATCTACCCAAGCAAGGCACCGATCGATCCGTACTTATTCATAAAAAAATGCATTCTTCTTAGTATAGGAAACGAACATGAGAAATATCTGTTAATTATAATCATTTAATGGAGAAACTAAATATTTGAGACTGTAGATTGGGAAAAAACACTTTTAACTATTTTAAATCATATTTGGATATAAATTTGGCGATCAAACTTGGTCTACACACAATCTCTACTTTATGAAATTTTCATTAATTCTTCTTTTGAATGCATGTTGTAGAGTAAATATAATCCTTTTCAAAATTCCAATCTACCCAAAATCTAGAATTCAAAATTTTTGATTAAATTTTAGGATAACAATGCATACCACCACCACTAAGACATTAAATTTAGCCCTGATTTGATCCATCATATGAAGGCAACAAAATATGAAGGGCTGACACAAAGGAGCATATCAAATCTCATAAGTAATCTCCTTAATTGTAAGAAACCAATTGGCCATTTCCAAATTTCAAGATATTGCATTTAGTGATGGAAAGAGCAATGCAAGAAAACCTCAACCCTAAATTGTAACTTACCACCCATCTTTGTTTGCAGTAATACAAAGAAGTTCCTTGCACATGGATAAAAAGTAAAAGGTAGAAGAAAATGACGAGTTAGCATCGATCGACTTAGGTTACTGCTAAACAAAGCTCCCACTCCTTAATGAAAGCACAAAGAGACTGGACAAATAGGATAGGACCTGGATCAATCCTCATACCAATAGACAATCACTAAGAACCAACTAAGAGCTACCCAAGCAAGGCACCGATCAATCCGTCCTCACATTAGCTATTGCCTCAATCTATAATCCAAATAGGGGATATAATCAATCAACCTAGTTTGACAACTAATAACTCCCAATCAAATTAGTTGATATTAAGTTACATCCACAAATCACTCAAGTCTTGAGTAGTTAACAAAGCTCTTATCTCAAAGAAGACTCCTTACATAAGAAGGCTTTATTCTCCTATATAAATTTATCCTCTCACTTACACAAAAGTCTAGATCTATTGTTGTCATTGTTATGTCATCATTATGAGAAAACTTACTAAGCAACCCAAGGAGAAAACTCTAACACTAACTCTTTGCAAGAAAAGTGTTCACCAATCCAAGCCTCTCTCTTAGCACCTCAAACTTCTAGCAACTAAAGAAAAAACCTCAACAACTCCCTCTTTCTAAGAGAATCCTTTCGCAATAAATTTATTTTGATACTCTTCAATACTCCCATCAATTGCATGCATGGAATCAATCAATGATTCTATGGTAGGTTTAGAAACTATCCCCACAAGGTTAGAAGGACACTCCTCCATCATGGCCCCAAGGAGGGGGGCTTCCTAAAACATTTCTGTGGGTGCTGCTGAGACTTTTTAGGATTATTTTAAAGTGGGTGGTCCCATGAATTTTGTGGCACAGTTTAAGCTCCTATATTTATGGAAGTTGGTGGTCTCATGAATTTTATTATTTTGCATATTAAATTTAGTAGACTAAATAAATATAAAATAAATAAAAAATTAATTGGTGAAAATTTTAAAACTTCGTATGATTGACAAGTGGCAAACAAAAGCCTAAGCTAGTGGGGCAATTTCTAGCCCCACCCCTTTTGCACCCGCTTAAGTTTTTGAGCTAAAAAGTAGGGGTTGCTATTGTTGAGGAAAAGATTCTAATTAATCTTGTAGCATTTTTTTTTTTGCTTCATGAGATCCCGCGCTCCTTCAAAATAGATCCCGAAGCACCTTGTCAAGGCCAACATTTTGAACTCCTTTGCCCAAGTTTAGGATTGCACTTTGTGATGATGGCTTTTTGACCATCAAACTCATTGATATATTGTAGATCCGTTATGCAAGAAAATAAAAGAAGATTCTTTTTTGAACCAAGAACATACAAGAGATCATCTAGCTCTAGAGCATCACTAGAAGGCATGTGGAAGGAGACAAAGCCCAATCTAGTAACTTGACAAGTGGCATTATTGACCAACTCCACCTGTATGCTATCCTCTTCTTCTTGAATTTTATTGAATGCCTTCTTGTTGAAGGCCATGTGTCTGGATGCTCCACCATCCACATACCACCCTACATTAGAAATAATGTTAGTGGATGGCCACGACACCACGGAGAAAGCTATCTCAAGTTTGAATGGTTAAGATTAGAAGATGTGCCCTTTAAATTAACAAGTGCACTATGAATCTATCTATGAGAAATTGGATGAAGTATCAAGTGATGCTCAGATTGACCGATCAATCAATTAGTCTGCCTAATCACTCAACCTAATCTAACAACTAATAACTCACAATCGAAGTAATTGAGAATAAGTTACATCCACAAATTACTCAAGTCTCGAGTAGTTAATTGGGCTCTTATTTCAAAGAAGATTCACTACATAGTTGGGCCTTATTCTCCTTTCTATGTTGACCTCTCAACTGCGTAGAAGTCTAGATCTGCCGCTGTCACTATTGGGCTATCACTGTGAGAACAATGACTCAAAAACTCAAGGTAAAAATTCTAACAAGCTTGTCCACCTTGACTGGGAGTTCTCTGCCCTTAGGAGCTATCTATCTCTCTAGGGAGTACTTAAACGCTTCAAGGATTGGTTGGAAAGTTTCTATCAGTACAAACCATACTCTAGATGACATTCTTAAGGACCATTTGATGGTCTTTGAGAAAAATGCTAATTTCAATGATGAAGGAGGCTAGATAATGTTGTCTGTGTATGTTTATCCCACATCTACAATAAGTGGGATAAGTAAGAATGATAAAGCACACCATGCATTGAAAGATTTACCTTTGCGGAGACAAACTTTGGTGTGCAGGTCACTTGGAAATGTTTAACCACTCTCCTTAACGCCTGTATTAACATCCTTAAGAGGGTAGGTTTATTCTGCAAAGATTTTACCCTTGTTCCGAGTTATGTGTTGAAACAACACTGTTATTAGTGAGGACTGACATAACACTATTATTTGTGAGCAATTCCAAGTTAAATTATCCAGAGGGTAATTTGATAGAGTAACTATACCTGCGCCAGTGACCAATGGAAGCACCAAATAAATGAACAAGCAATAATGTTGGTTCTTCTCCTCCAACAAAGTAGTTAATATTATAACCTTTCCACTTCCACATTTTACATCTAGCGTAAATTGCATCCAATCCGCTTCAATTGTCATCTACACGCCCACACCACACTCTACTTCTACTCCTATTAAGAAGCCATAATGCCATGTAAAATGAATAAAACCTTGTCCCCTGCAACAAGTAAGCTTGTGCAAGAGGCAATTGTGGGGATCTTGAATGCATGTTGTAGAGTAAATATCTACAAATTTTCAGTCTGCCCAAAATCTAGAATTCAAAAATTTTGATTAAATTTTGGGATAAAAATGCATACTACTGCCACGAAGACATTAAATTTAGCCCTGCCTCAATCTATCTGTAGTAAATGAAATGTCAAAATTTTGTAGTTTTAGGGCTACTCTATTCTTGAGCCCAAGGCAAGATTTTTGCAGCGTTTTAAATGAAAATATTGGCTGCGAGTTAAAATTTATTTTCAGGTGTAGGGCGAGAAGTGTTTCCTGAAAGTTGTTTTTTCCCTGGCGTGAGAAAGAACCAACACCTTCGTCTAATGGATAACTATAGAATTGTTTTGGAATAAAGTAGAACACAAACCAAAAAAAATCCGACTCCGTACAAATTCCAAAAAATATAACTAACAATGATTTACCTCAAGATTTGCCACAATTTGTGTCTGCTGTCAACGATGGCGATGAAAAAAATGGGAAGAGTTTGCAGGAAAACTTTACGAAACCCTACCACAGCACAAATTATTATTTTTAAATGAGGCATACCAAAACCAATGTACCTACAACTGCTGCTTCAGTGTATTTCACAGTAAACGAAAAGTGGGATTAGGGTTGTGTAATTTCTTGAGCTCAAGAAAAGATTTCACTCGTGAGGCAACTATTTGATTCAGAAATTAGACGAGATGTCTGTAGTTTTTAAACAAAAAAATATTAAATGTTTTAACTGCTGGGGATTATTTTTCAGGTGTCAGAATAGAAAAAATCCGTGGGAAAATTTGATTTAGAGAGCGGCATATTTTCCAGTGTCAACGAGATTTTCCAGCCGGCATGAGAATTCCGGTGTGAGACTTTTCCAGTGGGCAAAGCCCACAATAAAGAGTCTATTGGCTAATTATTATTGTATATTGTATTTGCAAACTTTTAAAATTTAAAATTCAACACATAATAGTAACACACAACTTACATGGCTAAGATTTTTTTTGCATTGAAACTAAATTAAGACTTAAAATCTAACATTGCATACAACAATAGAACTACAAAAATATTATAAACTTTAAACTCAAACCACTAATAAAATACCACATAACAATGAAATATAATTATATTATTGAAATAAGATTTTATGAATTAACATGAAGAATACATTAAACCTTAAACCCTAATAGATTTCAATATAGAACATGTACCAATAAAACCCATGAATATAATAGATTTTATAGAAAAACCAAAAAATTTACTTCTAACCAAAACTTAGCTTTAAAATTAACATACACAAACAATATGTAATATTGTATATTAACAAGAAAAACTAAAAAAAATAAAATCTAACATCCTTCAAAACACCTCACACAACAACGAACTAATAAATCTAACTTTTAATTAATTATTTTGATAGACCACCTACTACCTCACCCCAACAAAATTTATTTATTTTGGTTGAAGCCAGTGCAAAAAAATAAAATAAAAGCTATTTCTAAACAATTGTGGCATCCTTACTAGGGGAGGTGGATGAAGGTAATTTGTTAGTGTCTTAAATTTATTATTTGTTGACTAAGAAAATGAAATACTTTATGTCTTTCAATGTTATAGTGAACATAAATTGCAAAGTTAAGGACTCTATGTATATTAGAATTAATTTTTTAAGTGTTAGCTCACAAGCAATATTTATGGAGTGTAATAAATGTAGATTGAAGAAACAATATAGTTTTGAAATCTTGTGCTATCAAAAATTAAATTTAATATAAAATATTTGTATAATAAGACATAAATTTGTCAAATCATTCCATATAAATCAATAATATATCCAATATATAATTATTATTACTATCTTCTAATATTGAAAGAAAAATTGAAGGGAAAATTAATAATTATTTGAAGACTCCTACTACTAGCATACCTATATTTTAAAAATATATGTAAAGTACGCTGAGAGATATCCTTCTCAAGACGTCTATTTTTAATCAATTGAACCTTAACCCAAATTGAAGCTTAACTCTAACCATAAAGCTATTTGAACCCTAATTGAAACCCTATTTGAAGTTGGTTTGGATTACTGGCTCATAGACAAGGACAAATTCCCTAGAAGAGTGTCTTTCAAGTTTGAAAAAGTGTAGATGGAAAACCCAAACTTCAAAATGGTTGTCACTAACTCATGGCTCGCCCAAATAGTTGATCATGGCACTACGATGTGCATATTCAATGTAGAAAGTTAAAATTCATAAAACTCGAAGTGAAAGAGTGGAATATTGATTTTTTATTAAATCATAATCTTGATCTAGTCATAACTATAATTGAATCATAACTCTAATTGAATCAAAACTCTACTTGAATCCTAACCCTAACACTAATACTAACCCTTAGCCTAATTTAACCCTACCCCCTACCCTAACCTTAACCCTTACCCTAATTAAATCTTAAGCCTAATTGAATCTCGATTGAACCTTAACCCTAATTGTCCCTTAACCAGGTAACTCTAATTGAACTCTAGCCCTAACTTT
Source organism: Sequoia sempervirens (assembly GCA_007258455.2). Classification (NCBI taxonomy): domain Eukaryota; kingdom Viridiplantae; phylum Streptophyta; class Pinopsida; order Cupressales; family Cupressaceae; genus Sequoia; species Sequoia sempervirens. Next base: position 235,406 of record VDFB02265635.1, read on the forward strand.
GAATGTAACTCCCACAAACTTCAAGAGTTTTATAGATAAAATATACCAAGATGGATGTATGAACCTAGGTAAAAGAGATTTGATGACTTAAAGTCAAGTTGCTTCATAGCCAATTTAAATCTTGTAAAATTTCTTCATATGAAATTTAGGAGGGACAAAGCTTATCCAAATCTCCAAAAATAGGTCCCAACATGAACCTATCCCATAGTTATTCAACCTAGAGACTTTTTCATTTACTAATGAAAAAAATTCACTAAATAACATTTTAAAAAATCCTTCTACGCAACCTTGTTTAAAAAGTAGTAATCAAGTATCCATATATTTTTATTTTTTATACATTTATTAAAAATAAAAATAAAAAATTATAATTATTTTTATCTATTTTAATAGTAAAATTTGAATACCCATGCTAATTCCAATTTAATTTTAGAACAATTTTAATAAACATACATATTGACAAAAGCACTCCCGTGTAAGGTGGGCACATTTTTCAATCCCTTCTTCCACCATCCAATCCTCCACTCACTCATTTCTATCCATTTAACTCCACTTTATCCATACATTCTCATTATCATATATTTACTATAATTAGCTTTCTATTACACTCGTTTCCACACATATTCCTATATATTTTACATCAAAGGTGTATCCAATTTGAGAGAGATCAACCTAAAATTTGAAATCAACGGTTGACCTCTTTCCACAACACCTGGCCAACGATTGAAAACAAGTGCACCGTCGATCTTATTAGTTTTCCACTATTTTTTGGCCGCTTAATGATGTCGCTCGCCCACCCACGCACAACTTAAATTCCTAAGCTTGTAGAATTTAGCTACTACAAGATAAGAAGACATGGGTTTCCAGAGCTTGTCATACTATTTCACTGTATGCAAAAAAATAGAAAATGCACAAAATGGGTATATTGAAAAGGTTTTAGAATCTTTCAAACAAATGTAATTGGTAGGTGTAAAGCCAGAGTCCTCAACCATTGCCAACATCCTCCCTGTCTGTGCTGAAATGGAAGCTTTGGAACAGGCTATGCACACCATTCACAAGATAAAAGATAGAGGGGTTTCGTAAGATGATGTATTCGCAACCTCCCTGGTAGACATGTATGCAAAATGTTGATGGACAGAAAAGGCACACGAACTGTTTGAGTTAATTCCTTAAAGAAATGAGTTCTCGTGGAATGCCCTGATTGTAGGATATTCACAAAATGGATTTGTTGAAAAGGCTTTAGAAACTTTCAGGCATATGCGGCTGATGGGCTTAAAGCCACACTCTACAACCTTTTACAGCATCCTTGCAACTTGTGCTTGAATGGGAGCTTTGGAACAGGGTATGGACATCCATCAAAGCATCTAAAGGATAGAGGAATTTGGTCAGATGTAGTTACAACCAGAGCGGTAAACATGTGTGCAAAATGTGCAAGCATAGACAAGGCATGCAAACTGTTTGACAATGTGCCTCAAAATAAATTTGGTCACATTGAATGCTATGATTGCAGGACACGAACAAAATGGATTTGTTGACAAAGATTAAGAAACTTTCAAGAAAATCAAATTGGTAGTTGTAAAGCCAACATTCTCCCCGCTTGTCCCAAAATGGGAGTTTTGGAACACATGGTATAGATTTGATGGAAGGGGGAATTTTGTCAAATAATATAGTTGGAAATGCTTTGATAGACATGTATGGAAAATGTAAAGCATAGACAAGGCTTGTGAACTTGTTTAAAAAAGTGCATCAAAGAAATGTGGTGTCGTTTGCAGGATATGCACAAAATGGATTTTGCAAGGATGTTCTCATAATATTTGAAATAATGAAGCACTCTTGAACATATCATAACAATATAAGCTTTGCTTGTGTTCTTTGTGTATGTAGCCATTCAGGTTTAGTGGATAAGCATTTATATATTTCAATAAGACGAGTAACCCTTATTGCATTACACTTAAAATTGATCATTGTGTGTATGGTTGAGGTTCCCTATGCTGAGTACATCAAGAACACCCTAAACTTTATGATTAAGATGCCAATTAAACATGTGATGGTTGTGTGGATGTGTTTTCTTGGCCCTTACAGATCACATATGGATATAGGTTTTAGAGTATTTACAATGATGTTACTTTTTTACTTGGATCCTAAAAAAATTGTGACTTATCGTCTGCTCTTAAAAATCTATGTAGATGTGGGAAGGTTGTACATATCCTGCAATCATTGCAGTCCATGAGATGACATCTTTTTCAAAACTTCAGGTATTATGTTAAACAATTCATGTGCCTTGTTAATGCTTCCACTTTTTGTATGCATGTCTACTATGGCAGTCGCGACTATAATATTTGACAAATTATCTCTCTCTACCTCTCCCCTCTTTGTATATCCCTCTCTTTCTCAAGTCCTCTCTCTTTGTTCTTTAAGTCTCACTCTATTTTTTCCTCTATCTCCTTACCCCCCCTCTCTCACACTCTTCCCCCCTCTATCTCTCCCTCTTTCTATCTGTATCCCTCCCTCTCTCTCTATTGCAACATAACATGAGCTTGTTGGTAATGGAGCTCATTTAGAGGTTTTGTTTCGGTCATGTTTGGATCCCTATAAAAAGATGCATAGTTGATTTGAAGCTATCACTTCTCCATTGAAACTTATGTTGCACAAAAAACATCATTTTCTAAATGGCCTGCCAATTGACCTTTGCAAAATGTTTGCAAAAAAATAGACCCAATTTTTTCCTAATTGACCTTCCACAACTCTTCGGCGTACCCATTGCACACCAAGGTGTGATTGCCAGTTTCACACCATCTTGAAAAGGAACCAATTGGAAATCCTATGCATTGCAAGGAACATCATTCTAAGAATCTTTTCTTTGGAGCACAAATATAAACTTGTGTTTGCATCAAATCATTCTATGACATAGAAGATTATAAATAGTCTTTGGAAATTTTTACAACTATAAAGCTACTCTAAGCAAGGGGTCAATCTAGGAGAATCTAGCTCAAAGTGCAAGCATCACAATTATACACAATTTATAGACCTATCAAAACATTCCCATAATAGACAAGATCAAATCTTACAAAACACATGTTATTTAAAAATAATATATATTTTTAATTTACCACAACAAAAAAAACTCTACATTATATCAAACTTATTCTTCAACATTAATCCTTAAAAACTAAACACTCTTACTTTTTTACATTTAATTTTTTAAACTCCTAAAATAATAATTTAACTATTTTAATTCATTTTTTTTTCATAATTGTTGCACGACATTTGCGACAATCCTCGCACATCACACGGATACTCCTCCTGCACTTCCATCTTCGAAACACAAGCCTAGAAAAACTGTGGGAATAGTTTATATTTTAAATCTTATAAATTTATATTTCTATTTGAATTTATATTTCTATTTGAAAAAATATTTTTAATCCAATGCAAATAACACATGAAAATTAATAATAAGTAAATGTTTGACTTAAATATTGGATGATCATTTAAAATACACTATTTACTAATATATACTAATGCAAAATGTTAAAAATAATTTATATTTTAAATTTTATAAATTTAAATTCAAGTAAATTATAAGTAATTTAATTTAATCTTAAAAAAACTAAATTTAGCATTTGTTAATTTACTCCATTCACCTAATTTTTAGTGGAAAAAAAATTACAACCATTTTAATATAAAAAATGTGTAGTAAACAACCTATTCAATAAATTTAATACTTCCACTCCCTGTCATTTTCAATGCAGCTTCAAAAACTTTAGGGAAAATATTCCTTCATTGCTTTCAATGTATAATGCCTCTTGAATTCTTTGCTTTCATCCTAATCATGAATAAGGAGTGTGATCCCAAATATTGATAAAAAAATTCTCACACAATCGAAATCTAAAAATAATTGAAAAAACTAAATTGTGAAAACTTGATATCACGTAAAAAACAATTGTTTAAAGAGCCACAGATGAAATGATTCCCAAAAGGTTAAAAAGAAGGAAAGAAATTTAGTTTTATTGAGGGTCCCTTAGCGCACCAGCGCTTACAAAATTTTCGAACATGGACTGTAACAGAAACAAAATGATCCCGCCGCAATAATTTGGCGCCATTGAATGCAGGTGTTAAGCGCCCTCGGCTTTGACCTTCTCGATGAGGTCGGCTGCGTCTTGCACAGTAGCAATGTTCTCTGCTCCTCCCTCTCCTATCGATATCTCGAACTTCTCCTCCAACGCCATCATGATCTCCACCTGCATAAAGAATCCATTTTTCATACCACTGCAACACAATACACAGAATAATTAAAGCTAGGTATTATTGTTATTTACGGTATCTAACGAGTCGGCGCCTAGATCGGCAAACTTAGTCGCCGGCTGAACGGTCTCCACCTCAATCGACAGCTGCTTCGCAATCACATCCTGCACCATCTCCAGTGTTTCCGGCAGAGCCTGCAAAAAATTTCATTAACCATGTCAAATTCGGAAATCGCCTTTTGCAATCGCTAAATTTGGGGAAATTCAAACTTACGGTGACGGCAAGGATTGTAAATGCAGGGGAGCCAATGGAACGGGTTTTCCATGTTTTGTTTGCTGCAACTTGGCGTTTGAGGGAGATTCTTAGTCCATTCAGCTGCGATGCCCTCTGCAATCGCAATACATCAAAATCGAGTCAATTTAGTACACTTTCATAAACGACCCGAGTTCAAACCCTGCAACTCATCATATGTCAACGATTTTACTTACAGGGGATGACAGTAGCGTAACATGTTGAGATTGGTGGGAAGCGGCGAGGCCGACCCTTTTCGCTGAAATTGGCTTAATGAGTGATGAGGTGGGGGTGGAAGTTGCCGCTGCTGCTGCCATTGCTACTGTAAACACAGGGAAGTATATTTTTCCTTTTTTCTTCTTCCCTGTGTTTGCAAATGGAGTGGATGAATGGCAGAAGAAGTGTGCGATGAATATAAAGCAATTGGCCGCAGATGAAGACGGAAAAGAAAGGTTATGTGGGGGCGGAAGTTACGAAGGCCTTAATCGAGATGACCGACGCTCATTTTTTGTTTTGACAGGTAGTGCTTGTTCGAGCATGTCCAGATTGCCGGCCGAGCAAATCAAAGGAATGAAATGCAATGTGGTAATTTCTGCTTAAATTCTCGATGGCTTGAGATTATTCTTTTGTCCTCTCGCTTTTGTTTCAAACTTCATTTGGTGGAGTCCTTCACATTTATTGTGAATTTTTTAAGATTTTGTTGTATTTAGGGAATTTTTGCTTTGTTTAAATGACTATCATTCATAGTGGCGGGGATGTATAGGGAAATGGCTTTTAAATATTCTTGTAAATTCATATCATAAAATCTAGGATTGTGCACTAGTTACCCAACATCTTAAGCCAGAGTAATCTACTGACACTCCTTAAAAAAGTGAGGATGGTTGGACCATAGTTAGCAATAGAAACAATAGTCATTATATAGGAGCTAAGGGACTTGGTCCTCGATTTTGGACCTCAAATTCCAAAGCCTAACAAGGAGAAAGAGGTTATTGTTTCATAGTCCACTTGAAAAACTTTTTAGGTGACAAATTAGCCTTAATTCAATAGAACTTGCTTCCTACTACTAGTATTTCTTCCCGAATGGCTAACTTTAGCCAAATTCTCCTCCATCCTCTCACTACTCTCACAAACCAACTCTTGAGATTGAGGATGGTGAGTTTATACTAAACTAGCAGCCACTTATTGCCAACAAATTACCTTGGTTTGAGTCATTCAAACAACTTATGGAGAGGTTCTTGAAAAAATAGTTGTGATGTTGTTTACCAACTTAATAGTGAGGACATGAAACTTGACTTCTTGCATGAATTTTCTTTGATGTAATTTTTTGGGTCTAATAGACTGATCAAGTGGCTTCCAAACCCTCAATCACAAACTCACACACAACAACAAGTTAATACAAAAAATCTACAACAACATACTTAATATTCACTATTCAAATATGCATCAATGTTTCACAACTTTATTGAAATAATATTACATATGTTTTGTAGCCACATAGGCTAATGAAAAACCAATACATAATAGATATAAATCTGCAACATGATAGCAAACAACATCAAAAACAAGATGCAAATTCTTCTCTCTCAAATCAACTCATTGTACTATGAAACAAGCTCTTCAAATTTGCATTCTTCAACAATCCACTCTATTGCTCTTCAACTATAGATATCTTCATCAATTTTCTACTACTACACACCATTAAAATTGCAACAAAACACCTCCCTTCTCCTCTCCAAGAAGGTGCTTCATCCCCTTTTCCTTCACCAAAAATCTGGAAGAATCATCAACTCTAAAAATTATCAAATCTCCTTCCAATTAGGCATCCATTGCCTCCATTTCTTGCAACCTCTATCTCCCACGCCCAACCTAGGAGAATCCTCCTAAAAATGCATTAAAATGAATATTTTAAATGTTAAAAGGCATCTTTGAACCCACTTTCATGAAATTGCCAAATTTGGTTAACAACTAGGATTCCCACTCTACTCAATAAGACCTCAAAAAAGAAAAAAATCAAACAACTCAATCTTGGGCGCTCATTTTTTATTTTCTAGCATTTAAGAAAGAATAAATGAGTTATGGCAAGTTGTAACTCCCAAAAATCCACGCCTATCTTTTCCTTTTTTGATTTTTCAAAATTTGCCTCCTAAACTATCTCCCACATCAAGATTTTGCAACAATTTAATAAGGCCAATTATTTATTACATTATTTTGGCCAATAAATTGTAATTTATTCTCCAACTACAAAATCACCAAACCTTAGGAAATTAAAAATTAAAATACTTCATTTTTGGTTGATGCAAGATTGTCAGTCAATTGTGGATGCTCCTGCATCAGACACCCATGGTAGAAATTTTGTGAGCGAGTTGAGTAGTAGAACTACTCTTTCAAGTTGCAAGCAACTTGCAACATACTCCAATGCTAAGATGGTACCTTGGAAAATTTTCTTTCTTCTTCTTCTTTTCCAACACTTTTCTAGCATGCTCGTCATCTTCCTCCAACAAATCTGCTTCCCCTTTTTCCATCCTCTTGTGCTCTCTTTGGTGGGGCTCAACCCACCACAAACCATCCACCTCCACCTAATTATTCCTTCTTTCTCTCCTCTTGTGGGATCCTTCCCACCATAGTCCAACCACCTCCATCAAAATGCACCTACACTAAACTTTGCAACACCAAACAAATATTTTGCATACCAAACACCACTAGTAAACTCTGTTTGAATCAACTTATTCAAAATATGCAAAACACCATTTTTCTCCCATTTAACAAAACATGAATCAATATTATCCTCTGTTGCATCTCTTTCATCTACACAAAATACACTCATCTTCATCATAAAAATGAAAAATATTGTGTATTACCTCTTTCTTTACAACCTTTTTCTCACCACTGTCTATTGTCATATCTTTTTCACCTTCACTCTTAGTTGCACCTTCATTTTCCAATACTTTCAAGTCCTCCAAATGACACTCATCCACTACTGCAACATCATTTTCCTCTTTGATTGTTGCACTTTCCTTTTGTTTCTCATCCTCCACTACAATCTTACCATCTTCTTTCATGTTATCCTCAAAGCACACTTTACAATATTTTATCCTTCTTGTTCACCTGCATACACAACTATGATAATTTTTTTGCCTTTCTTCTTTGGCCATTTTAAAGGCCTCACAAATCCTCAATACAAATATTCAAATCCTCAAGTTTTTCACATGTAAACTGCCTCACATTCAACGATTTGTTTACACGCAAATCACACACACACCACCACAGGTCCTAGTGCAAACTGCGTCACGTTGATGCTTCTACCTGCACACTCAGGAACTCTTGCTTTGATACCACTGGTGAAGTGGCTTCCAAGCCCTCAATCAAAAACTCACACACAACAAAAAGTTGATACAAAAAATCTTCAACAACATATTTAATATTCACTATTCAAATATGCATCAATGTTTCACAACTTCATTGAAATCATATTACATATGTTTTGCAGCCATATAGGTTGATGAGAAACCAATGCATAATAGATATAAATCTACAACATGACAACAAATAACATCAAAAACAAGATGCAAATTCTCCTTTCAAATCAACTCCTTGCACTGTGAAATAGGGTCTTCAATTTGCACTCTTCAACAATCCACTATGTTGCTCTTCAACTATGGATATATTCATTAATTTTCTACTACTAGACACCATTAAACCTGCAAAAAAACACCTCCCTTCTCCTCTCCAAGCAGATGCTACCTCCCCTTTTCCTTCACCAAAAATCTGGAAGAATCATCAACTCCACAAATTATCAAATCTCCTTCTAATCAGGCATCCATTTCCTCCATTTCTTGCAACCTCTATCTCCCACGCCCAACCTAGAAGAATCCTCCTAAAAATGCATTAAAATGAACATTTTAAATGTTAAAAGGCATCTTTGAACCCACTTTCATGAAACTTCCAAATTTGGTTAACAACTAGGACTCCCACTCCACTCAACAGGACCTCGAAAAAGAAAAATTCAAACAACTCAATCTTGAGTGCCCATTTTTGATTTTCTAGCATTTAGGAAAGAATAAATGAGTTATGGAAAGTTGTAACTCCCAAAAATCCATGCCTATCTTTTCCTTTTTTGATTTTTCAAGATTGGCCTCCTAAACTATTTCCCACATCAAGATTTTGCAACAATTTAATAAGGCCAATTATTTATTACATTATTTTGGTCAATAAATTATAATTTATTCTCCAACTACAAAATCACCAAACCTTAGGAAATTAAAAAATAAAATACTTCATTTTTGGTTGATGCAAGATTACCATTCAACCGTGGATGCTCTTGCATCATAAACCTTAAAAGGAAATACATCATGTGGAATTTTTGACAAAGATTTCTTGACCTTCGTTTTCTTGTTTATATGAATAAATTTTTTAAAAAATAATAATTTTATGTATTTTGTCATGTCATATGGCCAAAATGTAACATTTTGCACAACTCAAGGTGGTTTTACCACTATAATCTCTCTTAGGTGGCAAACACACTTAATGGATTAAGGATGTGACCCCATTTGTTTGTCCTCTTTAATGCCAATAATAACTCTCTTGGACTAATAATATTTATGATTCTAATGATATAATTGAAAGATCTCATCTTCAAAATTAGATAATAGAGTTTTTACTCACTACTTCATGGATCGATGTGGGGTTCTTAATATGATTGAGCTAGAATATGATAAATATGGCAACATACCTATGCAGTAGACAACTCACAAGAGAGGCTTGGTACTAAATGTATAATAAATTAGAGATTTATAATCCCAATGTTTATTGTTCAATTTTTTTGTAATATATATGGATGAACCTTTGCTCTAGTACTCAAACAACTTGATAGGGATGTTGTCAAGTCAACTTTTTTTTCATTTTCTGGTCGCTTTCAATTATTTGTGGAGCCTTTATCAAATGTTATACTTTGAAATTGTTTTTTAATCTATTTTATATGGAATGACAAGTTGTACCTAAGGAAAAGTGAATGCAAAATTTTCTCAAAAAATCCATGTTAAGTCATAAATACCCTTTGGCCCATGTTCAATGCATTTGGAACCTTGAGCCATGTCCTTGAACCATAGGGTTGACTATAGAATGATGTCATCATATAGATTGCTCACTTTTTGTGCATTCATAGGCACTAGTTGACATTGTTCAACCATTGCTCATGTAAGGCCACCACCTTGAAGCTCTACCATGCCAACATTGAGCTAGAAGTGATTTTGTTTCTATATCTCCATGATTGTGTGTGGCCAAACTTCGCCAATGGTTCATCAAATTGCTAATAATAATACATCATAAGGAGCTCATATTAAGGTGTACCTTTATTAGCTCAAGATTGGGGATAAAGTTTCCAAGGAATTTTCAATCCCTTCAAGATTACTAAGTCTCTCAAAATATCAAACATATCAAAGAAGGCCATGATCTTTTCAAAAATATTCTTAATGTTCTTCAAGCCTTTGTTTTCCATTACTAGTCAATGGATGTTTGAAACATAGGAACCTTCTTTTTAGCATGTCAAACCCTTAAGGAGTGTGAGTGTGGTCCCCTATTAGTTCTCCACTCCCTAGCAAGCCTTTTGTAACTAGAGACTGACCCTAGCTAACCTCAGAGAAGTAATTTTTCTATGGATAATGATAAAGCTCCTTGCTATGATGGGTTCCCATGTGAATTATTTTTTTCTACAAAGCTCCATGGGACACAATTAGATATGACCTTTTTAGGTCTTTTTGAAATCTTTTAATTTAGGCTCTCTTTGCAAGATAATTAATAAAGGCAGTATTAAGTTCATAAGTAAGACTACCAATCTTGAAGATATTTTCAACTAGTGGTCAATCATGTTGTTGAATGTTTCTTATAAAATCACAATCAAATCCTTTTTCTTGTCCCTCTATTATCTTCTCTTACTCATTATTTAGCTTGCGTAGGTTAGATTAATGAGGAGAGTGTATATTCTTGACAAATCATTATTGTAGTTTGGGAAGGTATGGAATGGGATTGACACTTTTAGAAATAGGAAATTTTCATTAAAAATGATTTTTCTAAAGCTAATGACTATATTAAATGACCCTTCCGTTTTAGCAATTCTTTAAGGCCTTGGTTTGGGGTTAAATTTTCTCTACTTTGTCCAAACATTATTTTGTTGATGCATCAAATTGTATTACCATTCATGGTCAATAGTCTTCTTACTTTGGGATTTACAAATCAAACCCCCAAGGCTACCCTCTAGCTCCAACTCTCTATGCTCTAGTGACAAAACGTTATGGCTACTTACTCATGAAATCACCCAAAAAAGAGTTAAGTTATCTCCCTCGTAATATTGATCCTCACTTTGTTAATGATTATTTTATTGATATTCCTTTTTCAATATTTTAGAAGAGGAAGTTGATCTCAATCAATCCTTGTAGTGTTTGAACACCCTCTATGTTGCTTCCATCTCTATCATCCAATAGAAAAACACCCAATGTTAGATTTTTAAAATTTCTTGCCAAACGCACCTAGCTATACTCATATGGATAGAAATGATTTGAATATGGAGAAAATTCTAGATTTCTTGACATCTCTATTTCTTTTAATCTTCCACTTCTACTCTTTGGCAATTTTTTCATGATTGTACTAAGAAGAAACTATATTTTTGGATAAACGAGCTTCTTTCCCTTGTAGGGAATTTCAAATTTTCTCTAATATTCTTTCTTTCACACATATTTACTATTCTTCCTACTCAACTCCTTCTAAATCTTCTTACCAAAAGCTAGAAAAATTATTGAGGTGAATTTTCTTTAGGCCTCCTCTAACAAGGGAAAGAATTTTGTAAGGTTGCTTGTTATTTCAATTACCTTCCTCAAAAATCTAAATGACTCAACCTTATAGATACTCATCGACAAGGTTTGGAATTATGTGCTTCTTATATGGTATTGCATTGCTTCTAGAGTTATTTGTGGTAGATAGACTTGGAGAGGTTAGCTTCTAGTAAATTCTGATTATGAGGGATCTAGTTTAGATTAAAGGTGCTTTTGTTGCTAAAATAATCTAGAAAGGATGGGAATCCATTAAGCCTTGGATTCATTGGAATGTGAAAGATTTTAGAACTAGTATTTCTATTAACTAGTAGTCTATTTAGTGTGTATCTTGCAATTACATACTAAGATGGACCATTTGCTAAAGTCCTATGGGTTCATGTTGCAAAGTTTCTGGATAAAGGGATTTGTTACATTTTGACCCATTTTTCTAGAACCACCAAGAGTTGGATGCCATGATTAGAATGTAATACTAAGCATAAGCTTTTCAATCAAGATTATGTATCCTTCTAGAATATTGTAGACGTTGTTCCTCCAAAATAGTCTATAACATATAATATTGGGATTATATTCATTAGACCCCAATGGATGGACTGAAAGTAGTATCCTACCATTCATGTTTAGAATTACAAGTCTAGCAAACACTATTCATATATTTCTCCACCTATGCCTATTGTACAAAAGCTTAATGATAGGTGGAATATTTAGTCTACTACCATATGATAGCAATACAAGTTTCATACAATTTGGGTTGCCATTCTAGAACCCAAACTTTCTCATTTTTCCTAATGTCTCCTTTACCAAGGTCTTAATGTAGTAATAATAGGAGGGCCCCATGAACGACTATCTAGTTGTGTAGCTAACAAAAAATAACAACAAAAACTCTTAATAAATGACATAAGATATGCCCTAGGAAAATTGTCAAAGAGGAAAAAAGATAGCTTCCACAAGATTCCTTATTATTCTTATTAAATTCAAAACAAGTTACAATATGCTGCTATGGCATATATTTTAGGCCTCGACTTAATGATATTTATAGTATCCTTAACTCTAAAATACATCATGAACCATCTCCCTCATTCCTAACCTTAAACCTAAAACCCTATCTGAAATGTTTCCTACCTCCCTTTGATAGTTTCCAATAATCATGGAACCCAATATATATCAATCTCTAACCTCCTTAATGATTTCCATGAGCCACAATGTGGTGCAAAGTTCAATACTCCTTTAAATAAGTAGTTGGCCTAGGTGAGAGTTAATTTTTGAAACCAAAAAAAATGAAGGAATGTGAATTTATGTGATGCCCAATATTTTATCCTCTAGGTCTAATAATCTCCCTGTCTTCCTTGATTGCCACAAACTTCAAATTCTTTGATGCCAAAAGTAACTCTACAACTTTGATAGTTTGCTAATTTAATACTGTTCACAAAACTAAATAAGTAATTACATGAATCTAATTCTTCTCAAACATGGATAAGATCTCCAAGTGATCCTCTTTAATACTCTACTAAAACTACAAGACTAAATTGTGAAAGGTAATAAAACATAGTGGCATTTGAATTACAACTGATTGGTGAATCAAATCTACAAAAAAACCAAGTGAATGATGGAAATTTGAGATTGTTTTATTTTCCCAAGAATGTTCCTATATTAGACACCCCAAGTTAATTGAAAAGTGAGTCCCTCATTTTCTAGTGACTAGAGGGAAACCTATTTCATTCATCTTGGCCCTCAAAATTCAATTGAGTCTTATTTTGGCTTTCCTCTCCATTTCACCAAATATTCCTCATATTGTCTATTCTTGGTGCCTTTATGAACTCTATCTATAATTTCATTAATCTCTTCTTTTAGTTTTGGTAGTATGGGGTTTTTCCTTTGGTCCTTCACATTGCTCCCTTTTGAATCTCTCTCATGGTACTTGTATAAGTTTGCAATGTTAAATATTATACCAAGGTCTCTTGGTAACTCCACCTCACATGCATTTCCTAATTCAAATCTTCTTATGATTCTACAAGGACCAAAGTTCTTCATTTTATCTTGTTATACACATTTTGACTAGAAAGCTTTACTTTCTAAGGTATACCATCACTTCATCTCTTACCATAAAATATTTGTCTTTTGGTTTTGTCAGCTTCTTGTTTGTATTTTCCATTTGTTTTCTCCAAGTGGATTCTCACCTCCTCATGCAACTTCTTCATGTGTTTAGAAATCTTCTCTACCTCCATACTCCTCTTTTCTTCCTTACTAATGTCTCTTGGATCCAATACATTCTTAAAATTGCTACCATTCACAATATGAAATGGTGTCCTTCGAGTGCTCCTATTCACTAAAATATTCTATGCAAATTCAAGCTATGATAAGACCATGTCCCAATTCTTGAATTTTTCTCTAACCAAGCATCTTAGTAAGTTACCCAAGTTCATGTTTACTACTTCTATTTTCTCATTAATTTATAGATGCTATGTTGAGATGAATTCCAAATATATTTTCATCTTCTTCCACAAGGTACTCCAAAAGTATCCCATAAACTTAGTGTCCATATATGAAACTATGCTTTTTGGTAAACCATGCAATCTTACTACCTCCCTAAAAAATAAATCTAATGTTTACCAATCATATTTTTCTTACACAGAATGAAGTGCACCATTTTGAAACTACTACTATAATTGAGTCATTTCTCTTATGTGTCCTTGATAGTACCAATACAAAATCTATGCTTATGTGGACTCCCATGTTTTCTATGACATCTATAATAGCTGATATAGCCCGACATTCTCACATCCTTGTATATTTGTCACCAAAAAATATTCTCATTGATCGAGGCAACCATCTTATCTATCCCAAATTTCTACCTAGACCTCTGCAATATTTCTCTTTGATTAGTTTCTCACTCATAGAGCTTCTTAGTATACATAATTGGCTCCCTTTGAATAACATCTCATTTTGAATCATTTAATCCAATCATTTACTTGTATCCATGCTTATTAAATCCTTACATGACTTTCTTGCCTCCACAAAATTAAGCTCAATCTCATACAAATATTTGAACTCCTCAAAACTAACTACATATATCTTCATTTTTGTTAGCATATTTTTTCTTCTACTTAATGTGTTGGAAACCTTGTTTGACTTACTACTCCTATGTTTCAACATAAAAGTGTAAAATTTCATGAATTCTACCCATCGTAAATGTCTTTGGTTTAATGAATTTTGATTGCTCAAGTACTACAATGCTTGATGATTAGTGACAACAAAAATTCTTTAGGTAGCAGTTAATGCTTCCATTTTTTAGCACTTATATTATGGCATAAAACTATTGGTCATATATTCAATATGCTTATTGGAATCATTTAATTTCTCACTAAAATAAGTTATTGGTCTTCCTTCTTAGCTTAATACAACCCTAATTTTATTCCCACTTGCATCATAGTCCAATTGGAATATCTTACTGAAATTTGGCAAGGCCAACACTTGGTGTTTCATTACTTTCTTCTTCAACAACTCAAAAATCCTATCAATCCCTGAAGTCCACTTGAATTCCTTTATGTCCCTTCTCATTTTCTCAGTTAGCAACACATAAATACTACTAATATTTTTTATGAACTTCCTATATAAATTGTCCAAACCATGAAAATATTTTACTTCCCCTACATTTGCTAGTGTAGGTCACTCCACAACAACTTTGACCTTCTTTAAATCCATATTCAAGCCTTTTTTTAAGATCACAAATCCCAAGTATATTATTTCTTCCTCCATGAAACTACACTTTCATATTAATAAAAAAAAAATCTTCGTCCAACCTTTATAGTACCAATCTAATGTGTTCTAGAAGCTATTTGATGTTACAAAAAATTAGAATATGATCCAAATAAATTATTATAAAATTACCCAAGAATTTCCTTAATACCTCATTCATCAACACATAAATATTATTGGTACATTGGTTAGTCAAAAGGGCATAACAATCCACTCATATAACCCCTCCTCATTGGTCTTGAAAGTGGTTTTCCATTCATCCACTTTTCTTATCCTAATCTAGTGATAGACACTCTTCGAGTCAATCTTAGTGAAGTGCTTTACTCCACTAAGGAATTTCGTGATATCATTCATCCTTGGCAATAAGACTCTATATATTAGAGAAAATTTATTTATTACTCTAGAATTTGTACACATTCTCTAGTTGTCATCCTTCTTGGGTGCTAGTATTATTAGTACCACACATGAGCTCAAACTCTCACAAATTAGACCTTTCCTTAATAACTTGTGCACCTACCTATTTAGCTCCTTATTCTATGATAGGGTCATTCTATGCAACACTTTATTTAATAACGAGCTCCTAGAATTAAATCCATGTGATGATTGATACTCTTTAGTAGTGACAACCATTTTATAATGTTATCGAATATGATATATCCTTGTATTCTTCCAGTTGTTATGAGATCTTCTCTGGTACTTCCTCTTCACTTGTGGTGGTACTCCCTTAATTTACAATGTTGAACACCTTAGGAATTATTGCAAAATAAACATTCTCATTCCTAAGTCCACCATAAACTTCCTTCCACCTACCAATAGTATCCTAGCATTGCTATAAGCTTGATCTTCTTTGTCCTTTAGTGACACTAACCTATGCCTCTAACCATCCCTATTTAAAGTATATATATTTTCTCTCCCATCATGTATAGCTTGTTGATAAAATTACCAAGGCCTCCCCAATAGTATGTGACACGTATCCATTGGAATTAAATTGTACAAGACTTCATCATGGTAATATTGTTTGGTGAGCATTACTTTATATTCTCTTTATAACCAATAAATTATGGAAGGGTTTGGTTGTTTCCTCCTCTTCAAGTTTAATTTTTTAATCATTTATTTTGATAGCAAGTTGTATGTCCTTCTTGTATTAATGATTACCTTGCAACACTTCTCTCCTACTTATATCTAGTTTTGAATAGGTTCTTTCTATGCACTAGTCCTTCCCCCTCATGATGCTCCATTAAGGCTCCTCAATATTAGTTATTCTCCATGTTCAAGGTTATCATCTAGCTCATATGACCTATAGGGTTCTTCTTCCACAAATATAGTTATAGTTCTTATTTTTGGTTTCCTTCCTTGGTCTTGAAAGAATTGAAATGCTCTATGTCCTTCTTCTTCACACTTCACTTGAGTATGTTCCCCTAAATGATCTCTTCTCTTATCCTATATCTTTCTCTCCCTCTCTAGTATTTGTTATATGCATCTCCTTCTCCTTATCTTTATGATAGTAGTTTCTTTCTTCCTAGCCGTTACGATAAATGTCATGACTTATTTATTCATTATGGTACATTCCACTACCTCTATAATAGAAATTATCACCTCTCTTGTCTTCCTATTAGGGTATTTATCCCCACAATATGACCTCTCCCTTTGGGCTTGTCCTTTTATCCTTTATGTTAATTCTACTAAATTTTAAACCTCTTGTTTAATTCAAGTCTTCTACCTTGATCACAAATTGGTATGCTTCTTCTATGGTGTTTAGCTTGACTAGATTTATCTTTTCTTGAATACTTACCCTCAATCTATTGATGTGTTAGGAGTAGGATCGTAGAGCTATATACAGTAAAACGAATATAAAAATAAAATATAAAGTAACACAAAACATGAAGACACAAATATATGTGTTTCACCTAAAAAGGGTTATGTCCATGAAGAAACAACTTGGCCTTCCTTTATTTCATCCAACAAAATGAAGGAATGTAATCTACAACACATTCACTGTAACTTCCTCTTCTCTCTATCATAGTCTCCTCACGATATAATATAATGCAATACTCAACCATAATACAATACCCTCATAAGGGGGGTTCCATTCTAGGACAAGAAAAACAAAATAATCTCTATTGTGAGATCTACAACCTAGTGATGAATGGTCTAGATTTACAATGAATAAATATATCAAATGTGGATTTTGGGGGCATTGCCCCTAAACCCCCATTGGGGTGTGCAATCCTTAGACCCCTCACTAGGGTATTTTATCCCCACACTATGACCTCTCCCTTTGGGCTTGTCCTTTTATCCTTTATGTCAATTCTACTAATTTTCAAACCCCTTGTTTAGCATATTATGTCAATTATTCTATGGTGTTTAGCATGACTAGACCTATCTTTTCTTAAATACTTACCCTCAATCTATTGATGTGTTAAGAGTAGGATTGTAGAGATATGCACAATAAAATGAATATAAAAATAAAATATAAAATAACACGAAACACAAAGACACAGATATATGTGGTTCACCCAAAAAGGGTTATGCCCACGAAGAAACAACTAGTCCTTCCTTTATTTCATCCAAAAAATGAAGGGATACAATCTACAACACATTCATTGTAACTTTCTCTTCTCTCTATCACAATCTCCTCAAAATACAATACAATGCAATACTCAACCATAATACAATACCCTCGTAAAAGGGGCTTCCCTTCTAGGGAAAGAAAATCCAATATAATCTCTAGTGTTAGATCTATGACCTAATGATAAACCGTGTAGATTTATAATGAATAAATACATATCAAATGTGGCTTTTGGGGGCACTGCCCCTGAACCCCCACCAAGATGCACAAACCTCAGACCCCCCACCAGGGAACTGTCCTCTCGAACTCCGCAAGGGGGTACCCCCTTGCAAACTCCCCCCGTAGGCGATGAAATGAGCTCAAGAACCAATAAGATGAGGCTCCATAACCAACATTTACAACCTTTTGTTTTCCTACCTCACTATACCATATCCTAATAATAAATTTATGAAATTATTCAATATAATCCTTCATAATCCTATCCATTTATCTCAAACCTTATAATTTATAGAGTATTTCTAGCTTATAGTCTATCAATATGAATTGCCTCTTCAATTTTGTAATTATCCTCTCAAATTTTGTTTGTATTGTCTTCCCTTTCTTATTTCTTTATAGTTGTACTTACTTCCACCAAATAGTAGCATGTAATTTTATCTTCATCTTCAAAAATTTAACCCTTTTGAGGTCTTCATTCTTCTCATACTCAAAAAACTCATCCAAATCATTTATCCAATAAATCAAATTCTAAAAAATTTAAATCATTGAAATAGTTTGGAAACTTCCATTCTAAGTCTCCTACCAATTTTGGAAATGGCCTCTAACACCTTCACATGCTCTAACTCTTCTTCCTAATATTCTAGGCCTCACACTTCTTCTCTAGCATCTTCCTCCACATCACTCTCATCATCATCCCTAGGGATTCATCCCCTTTTTCTATCTTTCTACAAAGCCTTTGATCTAATCATATTATCTCTTACCACTAACAAAACCTCATCCAACCATAATGCACTATTTTACGCTTGAAGGTAGATTCTCTATTATTTACAACTACCATTTCATGCTTCTGAATCATTTTAGGCACAAGGTGTTGGTTTCTTTTCCCTTTTATTTGTTAATTTCCATGGAAAAGAGTATTGAAGATCACAGAAAAATCCTAGGAAGGTGGTTTTACATGAGGGTCTTATGAATCTGTTGTTTTCTCACATTAAGCTTAAGTTAATTGTGGTTTCTCCAAAAACCCCTGGTAAGAAGGTTGTTAAAATTTTTGGGTATGATACGGGTGACTCTATTACAGAATGGGTTGGGAGTTATGAGGAAGAAGAGTCAAAATTTGAGGAAATGTTTGTGGATGAAGGTGGCTGTGAGGAAGGGATTGAGGTCTCGGAAGAGTGGAGCAAGGGCTATGAAACAGATGTGGAGTTGCAGGACTCCATGGCGAAGTCTGTGAGGAAGATTTCAAAAGGTAAATCTAAAGGTGCCAAGAAAGAAAAGCTTTCAATTAAAAAGAAAATGGAGGTGGCACCTGGTTCTAGTGATAATCCCTTGTTGTGTCCTAGTGAAGGTGGTGTGAATAATGTTGATTTTGAGAATACCTCTGTTGGGGACCCTTTGCCTGGGAAGGTGGAAATTTCCTCTATGACTATGTTAAAGGATTTTGTGGATGTGGGTTTGTGCTCGCAAGTTCCTGCTGGTGTTGGTAATGTTTGCTCTGTTGAGTGGCAGAAAGGGCCTGGGCCTATGGAGATGCAGGGGTTGGAACATGGGATGGAGGCGGTTATGCATTCTCAGGGGTTTTCTCCGGTTGATAGGGTGGTTAAATTGGAGTGGCTAGAAGTGTTAGTTGATTTAGCTAACATGCCTGATAAGGAGCATATTGAGGTGGAAGTGGTGGAGGTCGAGGACTCCACTGTTGAAGAGGATGAGGAGTAGAATTTGGATAGGAATGATGCTCTTGGTATCTCTGAGTCGAATGAATAGCCTCCTATTAACTGGGATGATGTGAATATAAACATGTTTTGCAAAACGGTTGAGGATGAGATGAGGAATCTACTGTCACTGGTTAAGTGGTTATTTCCTGAGGTTAAGGAGTTGAATATTTAGGTTAAAAATTGGTAGGACATTTGTGTTGCCATGATCTGTGGTAATCAGAAGGAGTGGGCCATTAAAGGAAAAGTTAAAACCATGAATGTAATGTTGGACAAGTTGTTTAATGATGTTGATCATATGGGGTTTTCTCATGAGGAAAGGATTTCCTCTCTAGAAATGCAGGTCAATAAAAGTTTAGAGGACCGTGTTTCCAATCTTGAGGAGAGAACTGGTAAGTTGATGGAGAAATTAGAATGGTGGTTAATGTCAACAATAATTCTCTTAAGACAACAACTAGGGGTCTCTCTATTTTAAACGAAAAAGCTCTTAAGTGGACAGGTAAACCTCTGGACTTGGGTGAGTTAGAGAAAGTGATTGACGAAATCAATTGCCTAAACCATGAGGATAAAGCTGAGGAGTCTACTCTAGTGTTGGAGAAAGATGTGAATGTTGGGTCGTGCCTTAGGACTAGGAGCAAACCAAAAAAAAGAGCGGTTGTCTCTGTGGATGAAATCAAAGAGGTTGTGGCTATGCAGGAGGAGGTCATCAAGGAGAATATGGCCTCAGTGAATGTTTTGGAAAAAATGTTGTAGCTAACTTGTTCCTTTTTGCTGGATCAGTTGGGTAGCTGATGTTTTTTCTCTTGTTTTGCTAACAGGTTACTGTTGTTTTATCTTTTGTCAGCTTTTTATTTTTTTTGGGCTATTGGTTTTAATTGCTTAGTCCTTTTGGCAGCTTTTCGTCCTTGTAAAGGGTTTCGGGGCCCCTTCAAAACCCAATTTTCCTTATCAAAAACAACACCTCATCCAAATTTTCAAAAAAATTGGCAACTCCCTAAACTTTCATGGTGGCATGTTTCCTAGATTCATTGCAAACTACCTCTAGTTAGTGGTTCACCCATCATCACCCTTTTTAATTGCCTCTAAGTTGAAAATTAGTTGACAAGTTTCTTGTAGGTCACCTCAATTCAATGATCTATTCACAAATAGAAATCATAGAGAAATTGTTTACTCTCATCAAGATTCAAACCTTACACTCTAATACCATTTGATGTAGTCATAGTAGGAAGGCTCATTAAAGGATTATCTAGTCTTACAACTAACAATAAATAACAACAAAAACTCATGATAAATGACACAATATATACCTTAGGAAAACCCTCAAAGAGGAAAACACCAACCTCCAAAAGATTCATCATCGTTCTTATTAATTCAAAACAAGTTACAAGATGCCATTGTTACACATATTTTAAGCCACAACCTAATAGAATTTATAATATCCTTAACCTTAAATTGCATCTTGAACCATCTCCATCATTCCTACACTTGAACCTCCAAACCCAACTCAATTACTTCCTACCTCCCTATGATAGTTTTCAAAGATTGTGGAACCAAATTTAAAATATTATCTTCAATGGTAGTGTATAGTTCATTAATTATTTTGCTACTGTAAGTTTGAACTCACAATATGGTGGCATTTTTAGAACAACTCACAATACCAATATAATTCATTGGAATATTGTGATAGTTCATTATCCACTATCTTCATAAGAACTAGATGTTCAAAGTTTGAAACCCTAAAATTTACTTGGTACCTATAAATATTCATTAGAAAGAATAATGACCAATCCATGCAATGAGGAAGGAAATTGTATTTATAGTATCTAGAAGTCACACCCTCATCCACACATGGGAATCAAAAGGAGATCTAGAGTTTCAAAACCACCCACCACATTAATGATGATTTGTGTGATTGACAATTAAGAGTTGGTGCAAGAACCGTCAAGCGCTAAAAATTTAACCATTTCATTTTTGGGTTTCATGGGATACCTTTATTTTCCCATTGTTGGAAGTATATGTGAATTTATTCCTCTACAATGAATAGCTTTTTCTGGGTGGAAAAGTTGATTGGGTGGTTGTGGCTTCTTATCAAATTATTAATAATGGTGATGTTAGGTAGGTAATAGTGAATAGTGCAAAACACAAGAGTTTTGGGTATCAAGATCAAGGATAACTTATGACCCATACCATTGTTAGGGAGTTAGGGTTTGGGAAAAATCCATGCTTCATGCTTAAATTAAACATGTAAGGTAATCTTTGCATCTTTGACTCCAAAAGGATATTTAAAGGAAATTGTTAGAGAGTTTGAGATTGGAGGTACCGAGGAATTCATTCCTAGTAAAGGGATGGTCGGAACTCTGACATTCGAGGGAAATCAATGTAAGGTATTGGGGAATCAGGGTTCCAATGAAAGGCATAATGATAAGAGAAAGTTTGAGACTTTGATATGACAAGGGAAAGGAGTTAGAATTGGAGGAAATAAATGTTATGAAGGAAAATTTTGAAACTCTAATATAAGCATAGTCCATAGAAATTTGAATCAACAAAATTTCAACACTTAGAAATTTTGAGGCCCTAGAAACTTCCAACACATGAGAGGGGAAAAAAGGGATCATAGGCTAAATTATAAAAATAGGAAAAGGCTTAGATATATTTTCATTTTTTTTGAAATTGGTTCTCAATAGCGACTCTTGTTGGGGATGTGTGTCTCTTGTGTGTATGGTGAGAATCTAGAATAATTCTCTAGGAGAAAACAGAAAAGGAACAAATTTTTTTTTAAAGGATTGGGACAACAATACCTCATCATAAATAAAAAGCATCATGATTTCCGGAGGACAAAATATAAAAGGATGATACATGCACTCACCAACCACATGCCGAATTACTTATGATAAGTAATGCTTTATATGTTTATTGTGCATTGCTAGCTCTATGAATTAGGAAATTGTTTGATGTCACTTCTATAGAGAATGAAGAGCACTCTCAATGCTTCTATCACTCTACTAACCTGAGAGTTAAGTTTGGACTAAGCGAGCAGGTTTCAGGAACCTAGACTATACCTCAAATAGCTCTTTGCCAAAGGACAACATTGAATAGGGACGACTGATGAGCCCAAAATATGCTCATAATTTGGATATCATGGTGTACTTTTAATACCTTTACTTTTGTTGTTCATGGTTGTTTAACTCTCTTGAAACCTTTTATTGGGGGATATCCTGTAGCAATGCACTTTTATGTTCCTCCAGCCTATCATGTTGACATGTCTCTATTTATTACCCCGTTTGACTTTCCAAATGACTAGTATAACGCATGTAGTTTTTGAATGATGAAATAGATTTAAATATGTGATTAATGAATGGATATTGTTTATGTGCCATGCGCCTTTTCTTTCGCATCTGTTACCTTGTGTTTCACAGGTTGTTGAAGAAAGTATGATCGAGTCAAGTGCAACCAATCTCGGCCTTGCAATAAAGTCCATTTCCTGCATGACTTCGAGGAAGCTCTGTCGAAGACTCTTTGACCGAAACCGTTGGGAAAGATTTTAAATGACATTTAATCTGGAAAGAGTGGAGTGCTTGATTCTCTCTGGATCAGGTTGAACAGATAAACTCATTTATGAAGTTTGTTCCTCGATTTCGGGATACATTTTATATCCACGCCTTTCTCTGTTAGGGTTAGTTAGTTAGTTGTTCTCCTGATTTAAAATAAGTGTTCCTCCTGCGCGGGTGAACAAGAAGGAGATAGATAGAGAAGCAGATTATGTAAGAGTTAGAGTTATAATATGAATAAGAGTTTTTGTTAGTTTTTTGAAGCATAACAGTCAATGTAAATGATTTCACGTTATGAATAAAAGTTGATGGAGTTCTGAGCACAATCTTCTGTGTAAATTAGTTGATGCTTGCTAAGGGGGCCCACTTAGTAAGTATCTGTAGGAGCGTAGTTGTTTATCCTTTGTTAATTCAAGTTAGATTTCATTTTAGAAGTTTCAGCACAAGCTCAATCTTATACTATTCCTACAACATCGGGAATCCATCCCTATGTTTGTTCCTGCAGCATAAGGCTAGTTTATAGTTTGTCTCTCAATTGTAGCTATTACGATTTCTGCTTTGGTTAGATTATGATTGAGTTAAGAGAACTTTGCATTACCTTCCTGTAGCATAGGTAGAATTTCTTTCCAAGTGTTTATTTTCAATAGGTGATGACTGAAACTGATTCTTAGTGCACATATAATGCCACTCCATTTAAAGTTTATGTTCCCTGGTTTGACAAGTAAATGAATGACCACAAAGAGGTATTAGTCACCTACTAGAATGTCCAATTCCCATGATAGGTTTGCCGTGCTTTTCATATCCTTTTGTGGGCGCAACCAACGACAATGTGGCGTGTTGGCGTCTCACAGGTGTGTTGGCATCCGTACGAACAAACAATGAGAAAGGACAACCAGAGGTGTTTGAAACCTACTAACAACTTAGAAATTGAGGTTTACCAATGATGACTAAAATGATAAATGATAGAATAACTATAATAATGAGAAAGATGATATAGGAATAATAAGAACAAAGAGGGTGAAGATACAACTCACGAAGAGTCCAGTTCTCCCGCAAGCTCCACACAAATGTGTACCTACACACAATAAAGAGGGGGAAAATGTTGGGATTATTTTGGGGCTTGCTGCAGTCAAACCCCCATTTTGGTGTTTCCACCTCCATGGACAACCAGATAGATAAAAGAGTAGAAGTGTGATAAAGAAACGATGCTAAAAGAGAAATGGAAAGGGGCACTATGCTACTCAAATCCAACAACAATGTAATAGAAAGTAAACAATACCACCCTCGACCAAAGCCACTCAAGGCCAATGAGAGAGGAATTTGCAAGTCTACAATTGTGGCAAAGTCAAAGTGGCCGCAACGATGTTGAAGGAGGTCTCGCAAGGCACCAAGTTGTAGCTTTTCTGGTAGATGCGAAGAATGTTGTGATGTTGGAACAATGAAGACAATAGTGCAACAAGTAGCTTAAGAATGTGAAAACATTGCTCAAGAATTGTGTCTAAAGTGTGTAGAGATGCCAAGAGTGTGAAGAAGAATGAAGAATATCCATTTGAAGATCAATTATGAGGCAAAGAGCCATTCAAAGGTTGGTAGAAGGGCGTAGGGTAATTACGCTTCGTTGCCAATGGAGAATGTAATGCCTCTATAGATTCCAGAGGCAAGAATCTTGTTAGGATGGCAGTGCGCTACACAAAAATTTGTGTGTCGCGCACGCGTCCTTGACAAAAATTTCCCCATTGACACTAAAAACAAGCGCCAAGTGGATGGAGTTTGGATAGGTGATGTGGGTTTACATGGTCAATTTTTATTTTTCTAAGGTCAAGGATGTAAAAGGGGAATTTGCAAGGGGGTGTAAATTCACTCCTATACTTTTTTCCCCCACTTTAGCGAACATGAGTGCCAATGAGTGTTTGGTAAAGTAGGTTGAAAAATTTCCAAGAAAATATACTTGAACTGTTGAGGAAGCATATCACAATTTGGCATGCTCGAAAGCTTAGGGTAGGAAAATGACTCCACAGGTACTCTCTCCTTAGGAGATTTGAACAAAGTGCACTGGAGGCTCGCATACCAATAATGGACAAATCCCGTAGGATGTAAGTGCTTCACAGGTCCTCAGACTTGCAAAAAAGGCACCCCCAGGTACTCTTTCTTGAAGGAAGCTTGATGTGAGGGGACTCCGCATGGTCGGATTGGAAAGCAACTTTATAGGCGCACTTGCAAAGAAAAATGTTAATTCGCAAACAAAACATGTTAGAAAAAAAAGCCACACAAGAAAGCAAGTAGATAGTCACATAGGAAGTCAAAATTTGAAGGAAGAGCTTTCAAAGGGGTTCCTTAGGAACACTTCAAAATATAAGGGGTCCACTCAAGGGACACTCAGTTTGAAAGTGCAAGAGTATTTTTTTGCAAATCAATTCAACATCAAGGAATCCTTTTGAAATATTTCACTTCATCAAGGAATTCGAAAGGAAGAAAAGCCCCCTCGCAAGGGGAAGGTCAAGACTTCTCCCACAGGAAAAGGTTCTCCCTTAGAGGAAAGTTTTTCAAATTCTTTCTTTACGAAACCATGATGAAGAAAGAATATTCCGCTAGGGGTCCTTGTTGAGGAATGTAATTTTTGAAAAATATTTTGAAAAGATTTTCAAGAAAAGATTTGTTTGCCACTGAATGCATTTTCTGAAAATCAAAGTGATAAGATAGCCCCCCTTAGGATGGTGTGTACCAAACTCAAAGGCACCTGACATCTTAAGGAGAGAAAAGCAAGAATGAAAAGGTGATTTTGTAGCCCGAGGAACATGGTGAGATGTAACCGTGGTGATGTTGTCACACACACGAGGGACAACACATGAGCACCACAACATCACAAAGAAAGTGAAGAGAGAAAGATGCAAAGAAAGGAAAGACAATAACATAACGAACAAGAGACAGGGGGATTTGATATTTTGGGGTTAGAGCTGCTCATAAATATAGATAGATAAGTAAAATAATATATAAATGCACTATCATCAACCCCCTACTATATCAAACCATGTGAAGAAGGCACATGAAGAAAAAATAAGAATAAAAAATTGGGTCAACATGGAAGGGAGGCGTAAATGCCCCCAACACTTTGCATTGTCCCCAATTGTCAAAAATCAATACATGACAAAGAGAAGAATCATGTGAAAAATAGAAGAATTTTTACGACACAAAAACACTCTTGTATCCATGACAAGGGTCATAGAGGAACATATAACACAAGCATGGGGAACACAATACACACACACAATCTAATCTATAGATAAAGAAGAGGCGCCCCCTAGTCTTCATCAACCAAGAGGTCGTTGTTCTCTCAATATAGATCACTGTAAGGGGAGGGAAGATGAGCCTGCAAGGGTGGAATATCAAGGGGGAACCCTCCAACCCTCCTGCAAAAAGAGCTAAGGAAGAAAGTCCCTCAAGGACTTCTCCAATCAGTTCCTGTCTATAGAGTTAAACATGCGCTTCATAGGAGTGCCATGTGTTAACTCAACGCGAAAGGGAGGCAGCGCCCAAGATCCACTGCTAGGCTCATCAAATGATTTGAGAGCAACGACAAAATCCAGGGATGTCGGGGCTTCTTCTGTCACTAAGATGACACAAGCCAATGCAGAACCACCCTCCAAATAAGGAAAACCCTTCTTCTAACCCCCGTTGCTAGCAAGGTCATCCTCCATCTTTTGCTTCATCAAGGGATGCAAAATCCCCATAGATGAAGCAAAGGGTGTGGAGGAAGAGGAGAAAATTGTGACATACACCATCAAGGTATTCATCATGTCCATGGGTTTTGAAAACGGTGGGATGTCCGAAAGGGACATCAACAAGGTAGGCTCAACTGAAGGAGCAATGAATACTTGCACCCTCTTCAAGTGAGGATCGTTCATGCTTGCAGGGGGAGCCGAAAGCAAGACTGAGGCTAAGGGAACTGAAGCAGAGAGGATGAAAGAGGACACAACAAAAGATGTCGAAGTAGGAGCTGCTGAATCCTCTTCCTTCTTCTACAGGGCGACCTGCTCAACGGCTAGAGCTTTCCTCTGACGCTTGTGCTCATGTGCAAGGCAGTTTCTACAAATCCGGGAGCTAGAGGCCACAAATTGAGAAGGGATGGAAGAATCCGGTTCAACCATAGGAGTATCCATCATAGTTGTTTTCGGTGGAGGGAGGGAATCCTGGACGAGAATAGGAGGAGGAGATGGAGAGGATGATGAAACAACAATGGGGGGAGTAGGCTCTAGTGCCTCAATAAAGAGCCTCTTCCCATTCACTTCCTTAGAGGCATGAGCAGTAGGAGGCCGCAGAGGTCAAGACATAGAGGATGCTCCATGAGGACCCTTACCATACAAGACGGGCCAAGACATCGTGGGTAAGACGGGAAGTTCAAATGCTGGACGCTTGGGCTTTCGCCAAGCGGGCACCATCAGGCTCTCCAAAAAATGCCTAGGAGCAGAAGTCGATGGCAACACAACAGGGTGAGAGGAAGCGACAGGTGGGATAGCAGAAGAGGAGGAGAA
Source organism: Sequoia sempervirens (assembly GCA_007258455.2). Taxonomy (NCBI): domain Eukaryota; kingdom Viridiplantae; phylum Streptophyta; class Pinopsida; order Cupressales; family Cupressaceae; genus Sequoia; species Sequoia sempervirens. The sequence goes on from VDFB02265635.1 coordinate 263,084, forward strand.
GCCCTAAGCGGATTTCTCTTGTTCCCTTTTTCAAGCCAATGCAGCCTCACATTCCACCTTCATGCAAGCTCTATGCGAAATGGCATAGGGAGAAGGAGGGTATCTCACCTTAAGTGTTATACCCCCACTCTTGTACTTTACATAAGTTTGGTACAAGAGGTCCATCCTAGGAGGAAGCAGACCAACAGGGGTAGGCTAGAAGTGATCCAATGAGTAGCCCCCACACGTAATTGATGGTCTGTAATCGGTGTCATGGACTACATGCACCAAATCCTCATGGGAAAACTTCAGGCACTTATGGACTACTGAGGGAACTGCATTCATAGCAACCAACTAGGAGATGCCTAGTTTTACCCTGAATAGTTTAGACCCTAGGATGATGTCAAAGAGTGTATTTATAGTTCTAGGCCCAACTAGGATTGACAAGGTGATACAATTGATGGGAGGAACAAAAAGCCCATCGTGTGTACGAATAGTGCTCCTAGATTTGTCATATCCTCCTTGTGTAAGAAATTAATCAACATGATCTCCTCTGTAATGACATTCACTCAACATGTAGGGTTAACAAGAACACTCACTATAGTATTCCCATTGATACATGTGGGGATGTATAAGGGAGATGGTTCTCCATTAGAGTTCATCAGTAAATCCTACGAGGTGAATGTTATGGTAGGAGATCCACTCATAGGTTGCACAAATGGGATGGGTAGATGTAAAAAGGAAGCCATTTCTACGTACACTAGACAAAACTTTCGTAGGAGCCCCCAGGGGTTTCACAATTAGATGGTGACCCACTCAAGGTTTTGTTTCACAATGCTTAGGAACCTCTTAGCTATGCCACTCAGGGTTTTGTTTCACAATGCTTAGGAACCTCTTAGCTATGCCACTCAGGGTCATAGGTTGGGTTGCAAGGCTAAGCAACTTGGAACACTCTCACCCAGAACACTCCTAGGATATGAGGAAAGGGTCTTTCAACATTTCCAAACGGAACCAAAATGGTTCACGTTAGGTTCACCAAAATGTAGAGGGGGACCAACCACACCAAGGCTCTAAGTCACAGAGAGTGGATAGTGGAAGGCTGCCCTAATCTACCTCAACTGTGTAGGTATTTAGGAAATTGTTTGATGTCAAGGATAGAGAATGAAGAGCACTCTCAATGCTTCTATCACTCTACTAACCGAGAGTTAAGTCTGGACTAAGCAAGTAGGTTTCAGGAACCTAGATTGTACCTCAGGTAGCTCTCTGCCAAAAGGACAATAGTGCATAATAGGGATGACAATACAATGCATTGGCATCTCACAGGTGTGCTAGTGTCTGTATGGATAGACAGTGAGAAAGGATAACTAGAGGTGTTTAAAACCTACTAACATCTTAGGAATTGAGGTTTACCAATGATGACTAAAATGATAAATGATAGAATAACTATAATAACAAGAAAGATGATATAGGAATAATAAGAACAAAGAGGGTGAAGATACAACTCATGAAGAGTCCAATTCTCCTGCAAGCTCGACACGAATGAGTACCTACACACAATACAGAGGGAAAAAATGTTGGGGCTGTTTCAGGGCTTGCTACAGTAAAACCCTTGTTTTGGTGTTTCCACCTCCATGGACAACTAGATATATAAAGGAGTAGAAGTGCGATAAATAAATGATGCTAGAAGAGAAATGGAACCAAAACACTACAAGAGGCACTATGCTACTCAAATCTGACAACAATGTAATAAAAAGTAAATAATACCACCCTCGACTAATGACACTCAAGACCAATGAGAGAGGAATGCGAGTCTACGACTGTGGCAAATTCGACATGGCTGCAATGATGCCGAAGGAGGTCTCACAAGACACCAAGTTGCATCTTCTATGGTAGACACAAAGAATGCTGTGATGTTGGAATAGCGAAGCCAATAGTGCAACAAGTAGCTCAAGAATGTGAGAATATTGCTCAAGAATTGTGTCCAAAGTGTGTAGAGATGCCAAGAGTGTGAAGAAGAATGAAGAATAGCCATTTGAAGACCAATTAGGAGGGAAAGAGCCGTTCAAAGGTTGGTAGAAGGGCATAGGGGCATTATGATTCATTTCCAATGAAGAGCGTAACACCTTTGTAGATTCCAGAGGCAAGAATCTTGTCAAGATGACAACACGCCATGTAGATGTCCGTGTGTCGTATGTGCATCCCCGATAGAAATTTCCCCACCGACACACAAAACAAGTGCCAAGTGGATGGAGTTCAAATAGGTGATGTGGATTTATATAGTCATATTTGATTTTTCTAAGGTGAAGGATGTAAAAGGGGAATTTGCAAGGAGGGTGCAAATTCACTCCTATACAGAAAGAACTCTCATAATTCACTCAAGAGAGTGTCCTCCAAACTAGAATGCAACTCCCCACATAAGCATCTTTGACTTCCATTATGCAACTTGACATAAGTAACTCCCAAACACTCCCCATGAAACACTAATTGCATCTATGTCCAACTAATAATTAAAAATACTCATACAAGTCCACTAGGTAATCCCTTATTCAATGCCTTATTATAAATAATATTTCTAAGCTCTCAAAGAATAATAAAATACTTTCATATGTCCCCATCCTTATATGACATCCCATTGTCAACTCCATGAACTTTGTAAATACATGCATAATTAATCATCTAAATATAATTAGAACTTCGAATATGCAAGATGAATAACACATCTAATCCTAACAATCAAATCATCTAACATTGTAGAAAATAAATTGCTCAAGGTATGCTCAACCATGATACTTCTATGCTTTTTTAGCTCTTGTTATTTTCTTGATTTAAATATGGGATAGATACTACAAGATGTCTTTTCTAGTGGAAATCCATAATACACCACTAGATGGAAGAGATTAACTATATGGTTTCTAAGAGAGTTAGACTATGATGAAGAAATTCCACTCTTAAGTTTTCTATGTTAGTTGATTTACTTGTCTTGAGTTTGAAGAAGATTGGAACACCATATACTCTGTGAAGAAACACTTACCATACAATCTACTTTCCATTGAAACCAAAACTTGATATGAAATGTTATTGAGATAAGATGTATACTTGAATTAGATAATAGTGTTAAATATGCCACACAATAATTTCTATTGTAAGAAAATGTGCCAAGATACACAACATTAAACTCAATCCTATTAATTGTTACCCCTTGCTTTCTCATTTAGATATAACATGTATTATTCTTTTGTAGGTTACAACTATAAATGTTTTGGAAAAAAATTTCATACAAGGATGCTAGAGAATAGTGCAAGCTACAAGTCTATGTGAGGATTCAAAACAATAATCAATTCAACCATTGCAAGGACAATCTAAGTGGGAAGCTAGAAGAATGATTCTAAGAAAAATGTAAAAATGATTGAAAGGTTGTATCCCAAGTTACTTATAGAGAGAAACGACAACCTTTTAGTCGGGCTATGGATATGATTTATATTTTAGAAGTCTACTTTTAATTTTTTAGTGTAAGTGTCATCAAACTCATGATGAAAGTAAATATGTGGAGAAGAATGATGATCATAAGAGGGAATGTTTGTATATCTAGAAGTGAGAATGGATTAAGATTTAATAACATAGATACATGATTTAAAAGGTGGGGAAGAGATTCCACTTAAAAACAAAAAATTAATGACCATATAACTTTATTGATTTAAACATAATTGATCATACTATTTTTTTATCGAAATGAAACTATAGATCTAAAAAAATAAAACCCATTCAACACTAACATATCATAAGATTTACCAAATTTAATCCAATGTCTTCCAATATAATGTTAACATGCAAATACCCAATTCTTCTCTTATCACATATAATCTTAGTGAATCTAAAATATGGTATAACTTCAAGCAACGTAGGCTATCTATTTATCCATTAAAATCTCTCTAGAGATACCGGTATACTGTATACTAAAGGGAAGTAACAACCTTAGGTGTAAGAATTTGGACTATGAAGCTCCTTTATGCACACATATCTAACATGAGAGTGAAAATATAAAATTTTAGTTTATCATAATTGTTTTGGCTAAATCTTTAATTCCCTGAAGGAATGGGTGGAGAGCGTTCAACATATCTGGGTAGTGTAAATATTTAAATGACTCCCAAAACAAATCGAAAGAAGGGAAGTCCATGATATCACCTTTGAATATGGCAATGACTGCAGGCGCACCAGCTATTTTACCCACTTCCTTCAAACCCCGGAAATTTAATACTTCTTTCAACTACCTCTCGCTCAAAAAATCCAGGCATCAAATTCAACCATGCAGGGCTTCCTGGCAGGAGGTATTTCTATTGATATTTATGAATGTGAAAGGCGGTTTGAAGTTGTGGTGACTTTTTAAACCGCGCATTGTGCAGCTTGCCGGGGTTTTAATATTTTCTGCAATTCCCTTCACTGTAGTGAAGGCAATTGCAAACAGTCCGTTGGGAGCGCAGTTACAGGACAGAATGCAACAGACCAAGTTGTCGGCCATCAAGGAAGCTCCTCAGAGAGAAGCTGCCTTGAGCAGAGCAAGAAATGACAGGTTTCTGCTCATCTTCATTTTTTTATCTTTTCATTACAGTGTCTAGGGTAGGTTTTGTTAGGGTTTCGGAGGATATTTTATGAGCTATTTTTTCCGCCAATTGGCTAGACAAACAATTTTGGAAAATTTTTGCCCCCAAAATTCCTATAAAACCTACTTTAAGTTAAAAGATTCGCCAAAATTTTCAAGTTTCTACGGTAAAGCCCATGTGTTTCCTTAGAAATTAACCCATACTACACATGTTATTGTTTGTCAAAGATTGAGACATTCGCTTACTGTTCTATACTAATAAACAACTCCACCTTGCTAAATTCTCTAACTACCGATCACAGGTTCAATTCTCCATGGATAACAGTTTAATTGTTGTGAAACATCCTACAATTTTTCTAATATACACGGAGACTAACATGCCACAGTTAACTAGAGATAAACTCAAGGGTGGCCCATTTTACTACGACCGGGAGCTTTTCTGGCAGGTTTTGAATTCAGGCTTTCCCTATGTTAATTCCTCTACATTACAACTTGACCAAGACCACTGGACTTAGTCCATGGTTTTAATTACTCCCAGAGGTGTGACTACTGTGGCAGCAAGGGGGTGACGCACAGTGAGTTGAGTGTGTTAACAAAAATTATTAAAGAGCTGACATACCAAAAAATAAAAATACAAAACAAATAAACTGATATAAAAAAAGACTAAAAGTTTAATGAGAATAAATTTTTTATTTGTATGCATGATAATTTGTATTTAACTATAATAAATACAGTAATTTTAATGAAATAACTATGTACTTTAGTAATAAAATAATAAATAATACTTTTTAAATAACTATATAATTAAATATACAGTAAATAATTTTTTTTTTTTTTTAAAAATTTAGAAAAATAAAGTACATGTTATTCATTTAAAATATATAGCTTTATGCAAAGTAAAACAATAAATTACATATAAATATATAATATTTATTATGCTATTAAAAAAATTTGAAAGAAAAAAAGAAAAGAAAATATAGATAAATACAGAGTAAACTAGCATAGATATCTTAAATACATCTATCTATAAGATATCCGAGATATAGTTTTGAGGTTATTTAAGATAGATATGAAAATAAAATAACTTAAAGACATTAGATTTCCACAGTCCATAATAATAAGAAAGACTTTTCTGGATTCAACTGTGTGTTGTTTTATTGCATCAATGTTTCGAATCACACTCTGTGATTCATCATCAGGATGAAAGAGAGCTGTAGAAGGAGTAGAATGAGAGATTGCAGACCAAGACAGGAAACGTTAATGCAAAAAAACAACACACAATTGAATCCAAAAAAGTCTTTCTTAATAAAATAACTCTTAAAGTTAAAAAAATAACTCCAAATTGACATCTCTTGGTGTTTTTTTGATAGATGTATTTAAGGTATCTATACTAGTTTTTTGCATGTTTTCATGGATTTTTGAGGGTTCTTTTTTTAAGTAAATTTAAGCAACCCTATACATCCATGAGTCTGAAGGGCTTCTGTTGTATTTTCTTAGAATTTAGCTGCACTTACTAAACTTGTTGTAGTTCTAGACTATCATCTACCAGAAGTGTTCTTTGGGATGTTAGGAGCATAGTTATGAGACTCAAACTCGGCTCGGACTCGGTGAGGGTGACTCTACTCGGTGACTCGGCGACTCGGGACTTGGACTTGGCGCAAACTCGGCAAAATGAAAAAAAGTTGAAAAAACCCTAGAAATTTAGAGATTTTTAAGGATTTAAAACTTGTTTCAAGCACCCTTTATTGAATACAACACAAATAAAAGCAAATTTGATCACATACACAAGTATACAACGATCACATAAGTGTAAAGTACACAAATTGTAGTTGCGCTGCTGAAGGAAATAACATACTTAGATATATAAAATTAGTCAAATGTATACAAAACTCATGGAATATGAAATCCATGACATCAAATGTTCCATACTAATATGAAATATCAAAACAATAGCTATAAGTCTATGACTCTATGACATAGTGGAGCCAGCATCCTTCCTACGAAGGTGTCTAAGGGTCTTGGATGATGTTGCAACTGCAGCCATAGTCTCTGCCTGTGTTTGACTCTCTATGCCACTGTCACCAACAACAGCTATGTCTCCTCGTGCTCTAGCCTCCTCCTCAGCCATGGCTACAACCTCAGCCTCTCTCTCTGCCTAGTCCACCCAATCAAGGTCCTCATCACTAAAGACTGCATCTGTAGCCTCAGCGATCCACTCAGACTGTGGATCAACCTCCTCTAGATTGATTGGGGTGTCGTCATGGTCAAAAAGCTTCCTATATCTGAGTCGAAGGTTGTAATGAACATATACCAAGTCATTCATCCTCTCCACTGTCAATCTATTGCGCTTCTTGGAGTGTATGTGCTCAAACATACTCCAATTGCGCTCACAACTGTTACAGAATCGATGTTGTTGTATATTAATCAAGAGGAACGAGAGTTCCTTATATAGATTACAAGAGACGATGTTTCTAAAAGAAACAATCGTTAAGTTAGAAAAAGCAACAACGAGATGACCATTACAACACAAATAGAAAGATATTATTCTAATACCCTCCCTTAATGGTCATCATTCTAACTACCCAGAGAGAACAGAGAAGGGTACCCCCTTCTTCTCAGAACGTTGCTGCAACAAAAGACAAGAGTCTGCCACTGACTCTACCACTTGAGATGAGTCTGCCACCAACCCTCCCAAAACTACAAAACTTCTGGAAATAACAACACAGTCCACCCTGAAGTTGGAAAACTGTCCCCCCTGTAACCAGAGAGATACCGAGAATAGCTGCTACGATTTTGAGGAAAAATCGAAACCCTCCAATCTTCTACAGATGAGCATGACGCCCCAGAACAGACTGCAAGAAGCTAGATGTGCAAATGTTTGCCCCAGCTGCAACCAAAAAACTGACTGCACCAAACCACGATTTTTGAGGAAAAAATCGCCAAACCCAAGATTACAAATCATCGTTTTTTCGGAAAAAAGGGTAAAAACCAGAGAGCCCTCCCGAATGACAGAAACCCTAACAAGGGTATACAGGAGAAAAACTCTTAATTTTTTAGGACAAAATTATAAACCCTCCCAGAACCCAGAAGACAGATTTTTTTTTCTTTTATGGGACAAAAAAATATTTAAAAAACCCAGAACATCGATTGTTGGCTTGAAACACAGAAGGTATTGAAACCCTAGCCGCCAAAAAACAGAACAAATCTACTGGCACAAAATTCGAGGCATGAAAAATAGACGAAAATGGCATAAACCCTAGGCAGCCATGATAAATCAGAAGAGACCTCCGAAAAACGCAAATAAAGAGGTTCAAAACGCGACCAAGAATCTGAGCAAGAACACCTCTGAGTGCCATGAACACAAGCAGACTAAGAGGATTCAGAAACAAATGCCCAAGAGCAGAAGATTCACACCTTCAGACAAAGCAAAACGCGTGCAGAAGAGAAAGCAGCTTAAATCGCGTTCAAATAAATGTAGAAATCGTGGCCAAAATATTCAACAAATGCGTGCAAAATCAGGTGAAAAACGCGCGCGGGCCTCGTCCCTGAAGGTCGTGCCTATACGCAGAAGAGAAACGCGAAAAAACAAACTATTAAATCGCATCCACAGAATGCCTTCAGAAAATGCACCAAAAACTGAAAGAAGACGCGGCCAGAAATCCACGAAACAGAGGTCGCGCCAGGTGTAGTGAGGCCAAAAGAACAAAGACGCACGATCACACTGAAAACCCCCGAAAAAAATGCACGAAAATATAGAGGCTGCAAAATTTTTTCAAAAACCCTCGAATTTCTTTCTAGAGCCACAGGAAAAATTCCGATTTTTTTTTTCGAAATTCTTACTCACAAAAAGTCTTCAAAAATATTTTTAGGAAGATTTTATCAAATTTTTAATTCAATAGTTGAAAAAATCTTTAAAAAGATTTTTATGAATTAAAAATTTAATTTTGAGCGTACTGGCTCTGATACCATGTTACAGAATCGATGTTGTATATTAATCAAGAGGAACGAGAGTTCCTTATATAGATTACAAGAGACGATGTTTCTAAAAGAAACAATCGTTAAGTTAGAAAAAGCAACGACGAGATGACCATTACAACACAAATAGAAAGATATTATTCTAATAACAACCAGATGAACTGCATGGCTGACTCAATATACGAATGGCAATATTTTGCAAGTTCGATGTATCAGAACCAAACATCTCCCACCATCTATTTGAGATGAGAAAAAGAAACAAAATCAATCTCATTTCAAGTTTCAAGTTCAAGTTCAAGTTCAACATTTAATAATAAATTATAATATAAAAAGATGAAAATTATGCCCTTAAATATATTTAAATGTGACAACTGTTAGTTTTAGGATCAGCTTTAACATAAAGCAAAAAAAACTCAACACATGATCAATAAACACAGCAGTTTACCTTGGGAAAACCCTCCTTCTCAAGGTTGAAAAAAACCCAGCCACAAATATATCACTTATATATTGAATGAAAGAGCAGCAATTTGCTTTTACAACTTGGCCAAACACTAGGCCGATTAGATGTAATGAATATAGCACTTCTCTAGATGCAAATGAACAATCAATTGTGATTTCTCCTTAATATCAAACACCTTGAAACAATAGATCAATCTGCTGTAGATATGCAAACTCCTCTTGAAGAATATGAATTGAATAATGAATGATGGAATGCATGAACAGCGCCTTGAATAAATACAAGAGAGGCATCACTTCACATTTGGGTCGGCCTCATTCACCAAGCAAGGCATCCTTTAATTTTGGTCGGCCTCAATAAATAAAATAAAATATTAAAAGAGATGACTCTTCACTTGAGTCGGCTTATTGAATTATTTATTTGCTTCGAACTTGAGGGAGAAAGAGAACTCCCGCAGCTATAACATCAACACTCCCTCTTAGCTAGGGAGGTATCTCTCTAGATATCCATGTCATGGAGTCTCTCAACATGACACCCACAATGGCTACACCCAATTGTGAAAAGAGTTCATCACGGAGTCTCTCAACGTGATAACGTCATGGAGTCACTCAACATGACGTCCACCATGGCTACTCCCATGTGTCGAAAGAAACATGTGCACAAGTGCCCATCACGGAGTCTCTCAACGTGATGTCATGGAGTCTCTCAACATGACGTCCACCATGGCTACTCCCATGTGTGAAAAAAAACACAAGTACAAAGGGTTCATCACGGAGTCTCTCAACGTGATGTCGTCATTGAGTCTCTCAACATGACGTCTCATCTTAGTCTCAGAGATGAACAAGGGCTCGCACCTCATATTTTTCCGTCTCAAAGAAATATACACTACAAGGGCTTTCACCTCATATTTCTCCGTCCCAGAGAAATATACACTACAAGGGCTTTCACCTCATATTTCTCCGTCTGAAGTATTCCGAGCCAAATTTTTTCGTTTTTCAAATTACAAATTACAAACCAGTGCACCCGTTAAGGTTAGCAGCTAAACCAAAACGTGCTGAAGCAACTCTAACCAAAATGTACACCAGGATCCCGATGAGGGCAAGGTGTGAGCATTGGTCAGAGGATCTAAATCAAAATGCTTATGCAAGAACTCTAACCAAGAATGGCGCCGATGATGGCGAGCATATGGTCAGAGGGTCTTCTACACTAAGTATTGAAAGGGAACTCGACACCAAGTATGTGCTACCCAATCCAGTATGGAATTGAGGCAACCATATGGCGGAGTATTACAAATAACAATGCTTGAAAGAAATTTCTGAATTGCTGAAGGGACTCAACACCCAGAATGTGCTTTCTAACCCAGAGTGGGAAAGTAGCTACTATAGGGCGGAGATGTAACTATTACAAAACAATTACTGAAGATAAGAATGAGAAATTACAAGTCATGATAAAGCAATATTAAAGAACAACTGGTCAGTACTACTGCCAGCTTACAATAGATATTATTGCCTGCAATATCAAGAGATTAGATGCTTTTCCAAATGGTGCATTCAACGAGATATCTTCTGCAGAGTTTTCAAGAAAACCTCAACACCAATCCAATAAGGAAGATGCAGATTTCTCAAGATTGTTGTGACAGATCTGCATTTTTCAACATATAACCAGCAACATTGAAATTCATGGAATTGCTCATAACTTACTCCCCTCTTACCCAAATGACCTAATCTCAGATGCAAAACACAACTAATATGAAGGCGCCTAAAATGAAAGCAAGAAACCCACTTAAAATGCCCACATTTATTTTTGCACAGATCCCAATGCACAACAGATGGTACGGCTTCAAGAAAAGGGCGATCTGCTGTTAAAAATCACTGTCTTCATTAAAAATTCTGCAAACTTGAGAATAATGACGCCTATCCCTAGCAATGAGAATGGGATAATACCCAGAACAATATTTTGTTGTTTTTTTGACTTATGAATAAAAACATGAATCTGCTGTAGCAAACAATGCAATATCTAGAATTCCACTAATATGCAAAATCAGAAACTACTGAACTACAATGCTGATTACAATGCACAATTCCCAAGAAACTCACAAACTAGACTAAATCACCACTAGTTGCTGTGTTGCAAGCAAGAAGCGATGCCCGAGCTAGGAGGCCTTCATTCCTCGAAGCAATTCTAGAGCCAAACCGGCAGCATAACAATACTGTAGACAAAAGATGCTCAAATGAGAACCCAAGTCTTCCTTTTATAATTTTCCGTTGCCCTTTCTCGAAACCCTAACCTTCTTTTAAGAGTCAAACCCTAATTCTTCAGCAAATGGCGTCCTTTTTCTTCAAGCTGCAATTTTGACTTTTAATTAATAATTTATAACCTTGGAAATGGCGTCCCACTTAAGGCTTTTAAATCATCCTTAATAAATTCAATATTAACTCAATGATGGCGCCACCCTTCAAGTCCACCTTTTAAAATAACATTAAGTTAATAGACTAGGCCAAGGTGATAAAATAACATTAAAATATAATGCTATTAAATAGAATGAGCTTATCTCTCCGAAACTGCATTCCGAAGCTAGAAACTGAATAAGCCAATTGAGTCAACTGAAGAGGAAGGTCAACTGTGCCAAGACCAACAGGTTCACTGCCCGAAATAGAATTTACTAAAAATAGTAAATTCCTGAAGATGCTCAGAATGCTAAGAAGAACATACCACTGCGAAGCTCTCTGAAAACCCAGAAAGAATCCGCCATTGAAACAACCAACCCCGAGCAAGAACATCCTTCAAAATAGGAAACCCTAATTTTACCTTCCGACTAGCCTTCGGGTCATTCGGAAAAGGCCAACGGTCACTGGAAAGATCAGTTTTGAGAAGGGGACATTACAATCCGCCCTTCCCAAAATTGCTTGTCCTCAAGCAATACCACCACAACTCCAGAAATTTTAAAACTAATCCATACGCAAACAAGTATGATCCCTGGTTCCCAAACCCATCGCAGGAAGGACCCACCATGCCGATACTGCACCACTCTGATCACATCCGTGAAATCATCATGCCTATGCTGCACTAACCTTCCTTGTAACCCCAAAGTGTTACCATCCATGATACTCAAACCGAAAGATCTTAAAGGAGGGGGATCAAAATCATGCAACATCTCATGTCCACAATGCCCCGAATTAACAGTATCAACCATACTACTGTCAATCACAATTCTAAGCAATAGGAAAGATAGTCTATCGAAATCGAACTCCTCAGCATACCTCCACATGGTAACAAACAGAACCATGACTGCAAATGTGACATCTACAAATCTTCTTGCAAGGAGGAAAGCAATCCTTTGCAAGAGCTCAACAAACTCATACTCAAATCTCTGCATGAAGCTACTATGCCTCATCTGAATTATACTGACACAACCATGAAGACTACAGAAAACACTCATAGTTCCAGCCCCATGAGTCTCAGAATGGTGAACCAAAGCATGTGAGAGACTGCTGTCCTGAATCAACACTGAGAGTAAACTGTCAAAGTTTACATCACAAACCATCATAAGATGAATTTGGAGAGTAGGAAGGGTGTGAAGGAACAAATAATTGCTGCTGATCAAGACTAGGATCAGCGTAGTGCAATCTGATTCTCGAGTCCTACACAAAGGAGAACAACAACACCACTCAAAATCCCAAGCGTGAGCATGTGAGATGACCATCGAGCTACAAGGTGACACCTCCAAAGTGGCCGGAAAACAAACTAGAGCAATGTCCAACTGAAAACTGCCACCTCTTTGACAAGTAGTGATGGAAAAACTCTCCCAAACGAGAGTAACTCCACAAGTAAGGTGGCTGGTCTGCCTCCAATCAGCAAACTCGTGTCTCAAAATCTGCCCTTGTCTTAGCGAGGATCACTGCCAAAAGCAACCAACTGTTTATTTCTCCAACCCATACTCAAAATTATTCTCCAATCCATTTGTTGATGAACAAACAAACCCATCAAGTGGCAAACAAAGAAACGGACAACATCAACAAATCTGGAAATTTGATCCTTATTCCTCCAATAGTCCTTTCCAAATGTAATAAGCTCTATCAAGCCAAATTGAGGATCCCAAGCACGGATACCCAACCGAAAATGATTTTCAACCCATAGCAAGGTAATCTCAATGCATCCCCAAGTGCCAGTAAGGATCAAGTGCATACAGAAGAGATTGATGCCTCCTCTAGTGAACCCTTGAAGCCTATCCATGAAAGTTTCAACAACATTGGAGCATGAAATATTAAATGACCTCAAATCCAACTCCAACAATGGTCTAATAAGTGCCAAAACATCATTCAACCAAAGGGATGGATTGACAGGCATACAAACACCAAGTTCAGGTCCATCTTTCTTCCCTATTTCATGAGTAACAAAACTGAAATCTTTGCTCCTTGCTGCTGTAATGAAGTTACCAGCAGCTACCAAGTCTTGCTTTGTTAACACCTTGGTGTCGGAGATGTTGAAATCTCCTCGAATCATCATTTCCCATGTAGAGACTCCATCCTCAAACCCACTTATGCATTCATTACTAACCAACAAACGTGGCACATCCTCATGGAGTGATATCAAAGCATCCAAGCATTGGAAACTATACTTAGTCTCATTCTCCGTTTCATCCTCCATCTCATAGAGAGGATTATCATAACTTTCCTCATCATCCTCTTCAAAGAGAGGATTGTCAAAAACTTGAAAGTTATTCCTTCCATCTTGCTGATCCAAATCTGCACTTGCAACTTCAGTCCTTCTTGTGAGACCTTCTAGGTCAAACTCCTCTCGAAGACTATCAAGCTCACCAATTACTTGCTTGATTTCTTCGGCTCTATGTGCATTCTCTTGCTTCGTGAAAAATTGGAAATCAGCAAACTGATTTCCTACCTCCATTAATGCCATTTGAGTTTCTTCTAATGTAGCCTTTGTTGATTCAAACTCCAAAGAAAGTTCATCGAACTTCCTCTCTCTATCTTGAGAAGCACAATTGGTCTTCTTTGCAACTTCAATGGCGTGATCACGATCTTCAATCAAGTGCATGTACTCGGACTTCAAGATTACCAAAGAGTTTCTGATAAGTTGCAAATTGGAAAGAGCAACTTCATCTTTCACTCCTCTTTGTCTCACTTCAAGTTGGGCCTTCCAGTAAAGCTCTTCAACCAAGCTAAGTGTGTGATCAAACAAGGATAGAGTTTGCACTTCCTTGTCAACGGACACCTTGAATTGTCTTTCCCACTCATAAGAATGCGAAGATGGTGAACTGCTGATAGGCTGCAACTGAAAAGCAGACCCCTGTCCCTTGTCTTTGCTGCCCTCAATGCTGCTCCAACATTCTTGTACTTCACCATCGACTAGTGGAGAATGCTCATTGTCATAAAAAGCATCATACTTCACAAATTCTTCAACACAATGCTTGCAATTAGCTTCACGCATTGAAAAATCAGATTTGTGTTTAGTAACACCTTCAAACTCTACATCTTCAAGAGCCATATGGTCTTCTAGCTCTTCTTCTTCATTAACGTCTCCTTGGTCAAACATTATCGCAGCATCAAACTTGATCAATGGATCATAATTGTCCGCTGTTCGGAAAGTTTCTGTAGCAACATAATCTTCTTCTTCAAAGACAACTTCTCCTCCAAGGGCTACCTCATAGTTTTCCATGCAATTTGGTTCTTGTTCTTCATCAGGATCAAAGGGAAACTTATCCCACACAGGTTCTTTAACATAACTTGATGCCAACACACCCGGATCCCAAATGCCAAGGGGTTGACTGAGATGATCAACTGGAAGAGGTTTTTCATGCTTCATTGGAAGTATTAACTCAATGAATAAGTCAGCTCCTAAATCTCTTAAGCTGATATCTTCAAAAACATTTTCCTCCAATGGTTCGGTTTGCTGGTCAAACCCAAGTCCGACAATGTCACCACCGAAAGGGAGTGAAGAATCTTCGATGCTTGTTGTTTCGAAAACTTCACCTTCATTATCTTTTATGGAACCATCATGAGAAAGTATGTCGTTGATTTCTTCAGGTGGAACTTCTTGGGAAGTTGAGACAGCAACAAGAGTAAAATCTTTCATCATCAAATCTTCAATATGATCTTGCATGAACTCCGTAGAGTCATCACCAACATCATCACTATAGTCTTAGTCATAAGCTGGTTCTACGACATCACTAGCATTTTTTTCCTTCTTGTACTACTTCAACGAACTCATCCCACACAACAGTACTACTAAAATTTTCTGTGAAGTCATTTCTCTCAAGACCTCCATGGGCTGAATCCAAATTAGGATTCAAGACTGCTGCTATGTTCTGATCTTCATCACTTGCTATCACATGCAAGTCTCGGAAAGTATTGTGGGGCTCTTCCACACATTCTTCAACTGACAAAGTTTCATCAACATGCTTGTTTGTGGGCTGCAATTCACAAATAGACACTTCATCTTCTTCCTTCTTTGATCCTTCAACCAAAACTTGTTCTGCTTCCCTTTTTATCATTTTCCTGATGTGGTCCACCATCTCCGACTTTTCGGGCTTCAGAAATGCCACACAATTCAAATGGGTATCAAATGAAACATTGTTCCTATAATCATCTGGCATGTTTTGATATTGCTCACGGAGTATGGCAGCCTCATGTTCACATTGTCTTTTGTACTGTTTGGCATACTCAATGAAATCTCTTGTGGCCAAACTAACCTTTCCTTCCTCAAATGCCATAATCGAATCTGACTTCTCACGATTACTGAACAAACGATGATACATCTTTGAAACTTCTGAAAACTGATCTAAGCTCGGTTCTGACCTCTGGTGAAGAAACTGATTTCCCTATCACTCAACTGTCAACTGAACTTTGATGGGCACAGGATGGCAGGATCTTGGCTCTGATACCACTGAAATATTCCGAGCCAAATTTTTTCGTTTTTCAAATTACTAATTACAAACCAGTGCACCCGTTAAGGTTAGCAGCTAAACCAAAACGTGCTGAAGCAACTTGTTGGTGTGTGTTTTATCATCCACCAAACACTCAGAATAAAAATGTCCAAAGACACTTTATCCTCTCTTGAAAAACCACCGCATAGGCGATTCCAAGGTTTCTTTAGTCGGGTCTCGACGTGTGGATAAGTTCAGTGGTCGTTGTGATTTGCTGGTAATGAACAAGGGGACTTACGTAGAAAGAACTTCACAAGCTAGGGACTTAGGAAATTTATCTTTAAAGGCTCTCAGTTAGGACTTTCAATTGTGGATCTCAAAAAAATGGCAAAAAGAATAGGGTTCAGAGAATCTAGTCTAAGCCTAAGAAATCAAGAGACAGTAAGGACTTGATGAAGCGAAATAAACCACATTTTGTTTCGCCTCCTGTTGGACAACATACGCAAAAATGGGTGCAATCTTCAAAGGGGTTGTGAGAATGATATTCAAACCTTGGGTAAGGTTGAAGTTAGGCTTCCACATTTAGGAGCTCAGGCTAACTTTACGCATCGGATGAAAATCATCCATCCGAAGAAAGTATGAGCTACACTTCACCAATGAGTTGATACGATCAATCTTTCATTCAATTAACAACTTTTCAAAGCAAATTCTATCTAAGCTAACTTTAATTCTAATCTATGGTGGAAGATAATATGCAACCTCGCTTACTATTCAACAATAAGAAGTGATTCAAGGCAAATCATGCTCAAGAGCTTTTATCATTCAAAATAGTCTCAATGCGACAATATACATAACAAGTCTCCACACATTACAAATGAGGGGGCGAGCTCAATTTATAGGCTCCCCAATTACCATTCAAGGGCCAAGATTGATTTCAAATCAACGGCCGAGATTACAAAATAAAACCCTAATTAGGGTTTGCTACCCTTCGACCAATGAGAAAATTGTATTCGAGGACACTTGTCCTTTTTACCAAATATGAACCAATAGATAAAATAGAAAGTTGTTGCATGTTGATTTGGAACAATTTGATTGGTTGGAAGATGACGAGGCGCCACCTCAGCGTGCTGGATGCCTTCCTTGGTTGCTTCGTTTTTCTTCACGTGCTTGCCTTAGAATATTTTCCCTGCCGATAACTCTGTCCGTTGTGCTTTGTTCCTTCCTAACTTTGATCTTGGATTCCTTTGTGCTTTCGCCACAATGGAGGAAATTGGAATTTCCTCTGTGAAGTATTTCCTAGACCTAGCCAAATTTTGGCTATTCAGGTTCATTTTGTAACATCATCTGGATCATTCAACACCATGCTCGAACGAACTTTGCCCGCGGATTTGCCTTCAATTCTGAATCTGGCTCGTGCTATGTAGGACAAATTCCATCTCTGGACAAGGATTTTATCCACTTCCTCCTTCCTGTTTTCTGTCCAACACTTAGTGAATTCTTCTCATCCTCTCCTTGGGCGGACTTCACATGAGCTTGGACGTTTTCTCTCTTAGCCTAATTCGGACTTCAAGCCACTTTGGACAAACATCTCTGGGGATAAGTCGAACTTTCTCAACACTTTGACATTTCTTTTCTTGGTCTCGGTCGGACTTTGCATCATGTTTGCCATTGTACTTAGCGGATCTAATGGATGTCTGGACATACCTTCCAAGCAAAGTTGGACTTTGTAAAGGTTTGGACATGCTGAGCTTGGGCAAAGTCAGACCTTCTCGTGCTTGTGCCATCTTTTTCCCTCACTCTATCTGGCTTGAAGCAGACTTGCCTCCATTGCATGCCTTTGCTTCTCCTTTGAAGACTCGCCTCGCGTCGTCATCCACCTGCAAGAAATAAAATAAACAAATTCAGATTTTCTCTCTCCTGAATTTTTACCACTCTCTCTCCTGAAGTCACGATGAATTTAATTTTGCCCTTCGGATTTTATCTCTGGCCGGCACAAATTATCTTCCTCCAAAACATTGTCTGGCGAATTTGATTTTGTCCAAGGCATTGAAAATAAATTATTAAAATATTAAAATATTTTAATTTATTCCAACCCGTTCGTCTTCGACCCATGGCTATCTCGATTGTTCTTCCGTTTTTCTTGGCTGAGAGTGTATTTTCCGATTTCGTCCTTAATTTCGTCTAGCCAAACCAAAATTCAAGCCATTCCGTCAAAGATTTCATTGCCAGATCCTCATTTTTCTTTGCCGAAGCGAGATTTTAAGCTTATTTTGCTCTGCCAAAGTCAAATTTTCTCTTGCTCAGTCGAATTTTTTATAGGCAAAATCCTTGTCTGGATGTCTTCGTTGGGCGGATTTCCTTGATGTCTGACATATTCTCCTTCCTTCCGGCCAAGGACGATCCTTCCTTTCTCTTTGCCTTGCGCATTTTTCTTCGGTCGAAGTTGGCAATTTTTAACATTTTCCATACTTAGGCAAATTTTGTCTCTTTTTCCTCATCGTGCTAGGCACACTTCGTTTTATTTCTTGCCACGTCCCAATCCTCTTTAGCATTTGTCCTTTCAAACTTGGCATTTGACCTTTCGAAAATGTCTGGATGTCTAGCCAACGTCTTCATTTTCCATCCATTAGCCTCTATACTTAGGCGAATTTTAGAACTTTTCTTTGGATTTGGCCTTGACACTTGGCATCTTGGACGAACGTCATGGATGTCTTTGCTATTTTACCAACTCCTCCCAAGTGCATGGTGGACTTTGTATGGTCTTTGGGATGAACATTTTTGAACGTCCCTCTTTTCTAGGGCGAATTTCTTTGGCATCTTAGCATTTGATCTCATCACTTTATCCTTTTGGAAAGGATTTTCCACCCTTTTAAGTCTTCATACTTAACCAATTTCGAAATTTTCCCTTGGTAGGCATCAACACTTAGTAAAATTTCAATTTTTCTTACTTCATAAGTCTAGGCGGACTTTATTTGACTTTCAGCCAAGTCCCACCTTTTAAGGGCGGACTTCTCAAGCATTTTGGACGAGCTTCTAAGTGGAGGGCGGACTTTGAACCTTCTTTGGACATGCATTCTAGTGCTGGGCGGACTTTGGAACTTCCTAGCACAAGTGTGGCGGACTTTGGAGACCTTTTGGATATCCCCCTTGCATATGGCGGACTTCAAGACTCCTTAGGATGTGCCTTTTAGTGGATGGCGGACTTCTAAACTCTTCAGCACTTCCTTCCTTACACATGGCGGACTTCATCAACCTTTTGGACATGCCTTTTGGTGGATGGCGGACTTCCAAGGTTGCATGGATATCAAAGGCGGACTTTGAAGAGTCCAAGGATATTCTTCAAGATGCAAGGGCGGACTTTGGAGCATGCATGGACATGTATCTTAAGTGTTTGGACAGGCTTCCTTAGTGCTGCTGGGCGGACTTTCCTTCCTCCTTGGACATCCTTGGCGGACTTTGGATGGGTCAAGGATATGCTTCTTGCTGCATTTGCTTGCCATCAGACTTCTTTCAAGGGCGGACTTGGCTGATGGTCTGGCCATTGGCTCATTTGACTTAGACATTTCCAAGGGCGGACTTCATTACTTTGTTGGCCATTGCTCAGATTTTTGTGCCATTGATTGCTTGGCTGAAGCTTCACCATTGACTGTGAGCTGAAAGTCTTCCATACTTAGGCGAATATCTCAGTTTTCTCCATGAATAGATGTTCAGTTTTGCCCAGATTTCTCATGAATTTCCAGATTCTCCATGAATGTTCAGTCATTATCTCAGATTTCCGATGAGTTTCTCAGATTTTTCCATGAATTGCTTGGATTTCTTGACTGGTTCGTCAAATTTTCAACCATTTTTAGTGCTCTTTACCAGATTTCTCTGTAATTTTCCAGAATTTCTCACCATTTTTGAACGAATTTTCCAGATTTTTCGAAAAATTTTCAAAATTTTCATTTCGATTTTCTGAGAGATCTATTGAGTTTTTTGAACTTCTGAGTGCGTTTTCAGAACTCGGGACCCTTCTAAAAATAGAAACTTTCCAAAAATAGAAATTTTCCAAAAATAGCAACTTTCCAAAAATAGACCCTAAAAAATAGGGATCCCAGAATTGCCCAAAAGTGCCAAAAAGTAGGTCCTAAAAAATAGGGGGCCCGGGGTGAGAAACCCTAAAAATTTGGAAGTGTCGGATTTGACTGAAACGACAGTCGATCTTCGCCTCCCAGGCCTTCTAAGCACGATGGTGACGTTTATGCGCTGATTCAAGCATGGATTCTTGACTTGGCTCAGATGACTCTCGGCAGACTGACTGACTTGGAACCCTCGAAATGATGACCTCATTGTAAAAAGACAAGTGACATGCAACTGCAACACCGAGGCAAAAAAGCGAAAACAGGGGGTCCCCATTTGCAATGGGGCGATGTGTGAAATGGTCACAACATCTAGCGCCAACCTGAATAAATGTTCCTGAACATTTCAAAGATAGAACTTACTTCAAACCCGGAATCTCAGATTAATTCTCACTAACTTACCCCTTGACTAAGAAGAGTACTCAAAAGGGAAGAGAAGTCCTAGACTGTATCAAGGTATCCTATCCTTCAGTTATAAGTGTGTGCACATGGGTTTATTCCTGTCTCTTAAGACCAACATGACTCTTTGGTTCCGTGATGACTTTCCAGTATATTTTTGGGTCTTAGCTCCAAAAGCATCCTTGGATAGAGCCTCGCTGCCAGCGAGCGTCCATAGCCCCGGCGAGGTTATCTGCTATAATCTCATGGAGATTGCTCTACTTCCGGCGATTTATTTCTTTTCTTGTGTTTTGATTTCTTTGGTACACCTGTAGAGATTTCCGCACACCCAAAAGCCAAGTGTTTTGATTTTTCATTCTTTTCTCTTTTTGATTTATTTCATTTTGATATTCTTTTCTTTTCATATATTTCCACACTTTGGCCTGTAAGCAGTGAAGCTCACCTGGGTTTGAGCATTATAGTGGCGCTGAAGCAAGACTTTTGATTACTTTCTAGCCAACAACTTCACCTAGGAGACCACACTGACTCAGAGAACTCTTTAAGTGTGTAAAATGTAATAACTGCAAGACTCAGTATCAGGACACAATAGATGACTTCCTTCCCAGTCAAGTACTACCCTCGACCTTAAGATACTTTAGAGACAATTAATTCAAAATTCATAGATTTTCAACAAATATTAATCGAAGAAATGGACTGAACATGATTTAGCACAGACGCTAGAGCTCCTAAGATACAACGCCCTTCACAAATGGGAGCCCCTTTATTGAAAGCAAAACAAAACGGGCAAGCAAACTAAACTAAGAAAGCAAAGCAACTAATCTAAAGCAAACCGAAAAAGAAAACCTACTCCTAAACAAAAACAAAAAACTTTAAGCACACAACAGTTAAAAGACCTAAGTATATACAACTCCTAGCATGATTTCTTAGGATGTGGAGTAACAACAAAGTAACAGTCACAGTGCGAAGTTTTGCAAACTTGTCTTTAAACTCGAAAAAATATTCTTTCAACGGACAAATCTCAAACTCAAGCAAAACTTCAGGAACGATTAGTAGCTGGGGCAACTCATCCGAACCATGATTAATCCATAAACAAGTTATCTTTCTTGAATCTCCATAATCAAAATGATATTCCTTGTAGTCAATAGGAGGGAAAGATACAACCTGGTGGTCTTCATCTGTAGACATGAATTCTTGCTCGTGATCAATCGCTTCATCAGGAGGTCGAAGTTGATGGTGAACCATACCACTTGCATCTGAAATATGGAGATCAACATCATGATCTAAACTGGGTGGAGTGGGGCGGGAATTGGACTCAAGAAGGCATTTGGAAATTTGGAACATTTCATGCGCTGGCTCCTTTTGAATCCCTAATAATGGATCAAGCCCCAACCTGAATTGTTCTTCATTCTCTATCTCTGTCACAGTTGCTTGTTTATCAAGTAGCCTTTCATTTGCTTCAATTTCATCAAGCAATTCCTCCATGACTGTGAACAATGGATCAAGCGCCGACGCGAAATGTATTTCATATTCTGCTTCCATCCTGGTAGCCCATTGATCGTTAAATGTATCATCTTGCCTCAAGCCGCTTATCATCTCTTCCATCTTGCATGATTGAACTTCTTCATCAAGGACCATTCCTTCTTGAAGTGCATTGGAATCACTTCTTTCTTCATGTCCTCCTCCTTGGATGAATGAACGTTGGAAATTTCCCACGCCATCTCTACTTTGAGCTAAGTCCTCCATTTCTGGTTCTTGATGATCTTCAATAACTTGCAATATTATATATTCATTCACCTCAGTATGCTGACAGTTGCCTTGGGTGGTTCCTCTTGCTTGAATGTATGCCATTGCTTCTTTGATCTTTACTCCAACGTCCTCCTCTGGCATTACGACACTTGGAATATCTTCACCCACTTGATCCCTGAGCTCTATCACATTATCATGTTGTGGCTTGTTCTCCATGCTATTAGATGACATTGTGGTGTCTTCTTCATCTGGTGCTAAAAATACTCGCGTAACATATTCAATCCATCCTTTGTCCTTGAAACATCCATATGGTAGCTGTGGTAATCCGAGGTGACATCTGGCATAGTGGATAGCCTCTTCACATGATGCGCAAGTGAACTCTGGATGAGGTGCATTGTGAATCCGGCACCAACGAGGGAGCATAACACCATTCAATTGAACATTACCCAGTTTTATCTGAGTTTCGATTCTGAGTATATACATTGTGAAAGCCTCATATACAACTTCTGGAATGCTATAATCATCAGGCTCCACATCCAACACTCCTGGCTTGGGAACATCCCAAAAGAAAATTTTACCTTGGAGAACGAGCTCTATCCTTGACAAGAATGTCAAGCAATTCATTTCATCATGTTTGGTCGTTTCATGAATCCGGCATCTTCCTGACAAAGCAAACTTGGACAACTTCCTGGGGTATAGTTGTGCACTCAATTTTCTTTGGATCTGAGCAATATGGAATGGATGCCCATCCATTGAGAAATCTCCTTTTGGATTTTCCATTTCTGATTTTTTTACTTTTTTTGGATTTTTTGATATAAAAGAGATCTAACATATCTCTGATTTGGCATTTCAAAGCTCATACTGGCTCCTTCCAGCTGAATTCCCCTACTTGTGAAAACAATCTAATGTTCGCCCTCCTTCTAGCGCCAATTCTATGTTGAGCGCGGGGAGGAGGGTAAAAAGTCTCCAAGATTATCCCCACGGATAAAAATTTGATATGACCTGAAATTGTACTAAGTTGTTCGCGTCAGCCCTCCTTCTAGCGCCAATTCAATGTTGGTGCGGGGAGGAGGGTAAGCATAAACACAAGTGGTGTAGCAAAGATTTCCTTTCGTCAGCCCCGACTTGAGCAATTTGTTCTTTCTCTGTCAAGCCCTCCTTCTAGCGCCAATTCTATGTTGGTGTGTGTTTTATCATCCACCAAACACTCAGAATAAAAATGTCCAAAGACACTTTATCCTCTCTTGAAAAACCACCGCATAGGCGATTCCAAGGTTTCTTTAGTCGGGTCTCGACGTGTGGATAAGTTCAGTGGTCGTTGTGATTTGCTGGTAATGAACAAGGGGACTTACGTAGAAAGAACTTCACAAGTTCGGGACTTAGGAAATTTATCTTTAAAGGCTCTCAATTAGGACTTTCAATTGTGGATCTCAAAAAAAATGGCAAAAAGAATAGGGTTCAGAGAATCTAGTCTAAGCCTAAGAAATCAAGAGACAGTAAGGACTTGGTGAAGCGAAATAAACCACATTTTGTTTCGCCTCCTGTTGGACAACATACGCAAAAATGGGTGCAATCTTCAAAGGGGTTGTGAGAATGATATTCAAACCTTGGGTAAGGTTGAAGTTAGGCTTCCACACTTAGGAGCTCAGGCTAACTTTACGCATCGGATGAAAATCATCCATCCGAAGAAAGTATGAGCTACACTTCACCAATGAGTCGATACGATCAATCTTTCATTCAATTAACAACTTTTCAAAGCAAATTCTATCTAAGCTAACTTTAATTCTAATCTATGGTGGAAGATAATATGCAACCTCGCTTACTATTCAACAATAAGAAGTGATTCAAGGCAAATCATGCTCAAGAGCTTTTATCATTCAAAATAGTCTCAATGCGACAATATACATAACAAGTCTCCACACATTACAAATGAGGGGGCGAGCTCAATTTATAGGCTCCCCAATTACCATTCAAGGGCCAAGATTGATTTCAAATCAACGGCCGAGATTACAAAATAAAACCCTAATTAGGGTTTGCTACCCTTCGACCAATGAGAAAATTGTATTCGAGGACACTTGTCCTTTTTACCAAATATGAACCAATAGATAAAATAGAAAGTTGTTGCATGTTGATTTGGAACAATTTGATTGGTTGGAAGATGACGAGGCGCCACCTCAGCGTGCTGGATGCCTTCCTTGGTTGCTTCGTTTTTCTTCACGTGCTTGCCTTAGAATATTTTCCCTGCCGATAACTCTGTCCGTTGTGCTTTGTTCCTTCCTAACTTTGATCTTGGATTCCTTTGTGCTTTCGCCACAATGGAGGAAATTGGAATTTCCTCTGTGAAGTATTTCCTAGACCTAGCCAAATTTTGGCTATTCAGGTTCATTTTGTAACATCATCTGGATCATTCAACACCATGCTCGAACGAACTTTGCCCGCGGATTTGCCTTCAATTCTGAATCTGGCTCGTGCTATGTAGGACAAATTCCATCTCTGGACAAGGATTTTATCCACTTCCTCCTTCCTGTTTTCTGTCCAACACTTAGTGAATTCTTCTCATCCTCTCCTTGGGCGGACTTCACATGAGCTTGGACGTTTTCTCTCTTAGCCTAATTCGGACTTCAAGCCACTTTGGACAAACATCTCTGGGGATAAGTCGAACTTTCTCAACACTTTGACATTTCTTTTCTTGGTCTCGGTCGGACTTTGCATCATGTTTGCCATTGTACTTAGCGGATCTAATGGATGTCTGGACATACCTTCCAAGCAAAGTTGGACTTTGTAAAGGTTTGGACATGCTGAGCTTGGGCAAAGTCAGACCTTCTCGTGCTTGTGCCATCTTTTTCCCTCACTCTATCTGGCTTGAAGCAGACTTGCCTCCATTGCATGCCTTTGCTTCTCCTTTGAAGACTCGCCTCGCGTCGTCATCCACCTGCAAGAAATAAAATAAACAAATTCAGATTTTCTCTCTCCTGAATTTTTACCACTCTCTCTCCTGAAGTCACGATGAATTTAATTTTGCCCTTCGGATTTTATCTCTGGCCGGCACAAATTATCTTCCTCCAAAACATTGTCTGGCGAATTTGATTTTGTCCAAGGCATTGAAAATAAATTATTAAAATATTAAAATATTTTAATTTATTCCAACCCGTTCGTCTTCGACCCATGGCTATCTCGATTGTTCTTCCGTTTTTCTTGGCTGAGAGTGTATTTTCCGATTTCGTCCTTAATTTCGTCTAGCCAAACCAAAATTCAAGCCATTCCGTCAAAGATTTCATTGCCAGATCCTCATTTTTCTTTGCCGAAGCGAGATTTTAAGCTTATTTTGCTCTGCCAAAGTCAAATTTTCTCTTGCTCAGTCGAATTTTTTATAGGCAAAATCCTTGTCTGGATGTCTTCGTTGGGCGGATTTCCTTGATGTCTGACATATTCTCCTTCCTTCCGGCCAAGGACGATCCTTCCTTTCTCTTTGCCTTGCGCATTTTTCTTCGGTCGAAGTTGGCAATTTTTAACATTTTCCATACTTAGGCAAATTTTGTCTCTTTTTCCTCATCGTGCTAGGCACACTTCGTTTTATTTCTTGCCACGTCCCAATCCTCTTTAGCATTTGTCCTTTCAAACTTGGCATTTGACCTTTCGAAAATGTCTGGATGTCTAGCCAACGTCTTCATTTTCCATCCATTAGCCTCTATACTTAGGCGAATTTTAGAACTTTTCTTTGGATTTGGCCTTGACACTTGGCATCTTGGACGAACGTCATGGATGTCTTTGCTATTTTACCAACTCCTCCCAAGTGCATGGTGGACTTTGTATGGTCTTTGGGATGAACATTTTTGAACGTCCCTCTTTTCTAGGGCGAATTTCTTTGGCATCTTAGCATTTGATCTCATCACTTTATCCTTTTGGAAAGGATTTTCCACCCTTTTAAGCCTTCATACTTAACCAATTTCGAAATTTTCCCTTGGTAGGCATCAACACTTAGTAAAATTTCAATTTTTCTTACTTCATAAGTCTAGGCGGACTTTATTTGACTTTCAGCCAAGTCCCACCTTTTAAGGGCGGACTTCTCAAGCATTTTGGACGAGCTTCTAAGTGGAGGGCGGACTTTGAACCTTCTTTGGACATGCATTCTAGTGCTGGGCGGACTTTGGAACTTCCTAGCACAAGTGTGGCGGACTTTGGAGACCTTTTGGATATCCCTCTTGCATATGGCGGACTTCAAGACTCCTTAGGATGTGCCTTTTAGTGGATGGCGGACTTCTAAACTCTTCAGCACTTCCTTCCTTACACATGGCGGACTTCATCAACCTTTTGGACATGCCTTTTGGTGGATGGCGGACTTCCAAGGTTGCATGGATATCAAAGGCGGACTTTGAAGAGTCCAAGGATATTCTTCAAGATGCAAGGGCGGACTTTGGAGCATGCATGGACATGTATCTTAAGTGTTTGGACAGGCTTCCTTAGTGCTGCTGGGCGGACTTTCCTTCCTCCTTGGACATCCTTGGCGGACTTTGGATGGGTCAAGGATATGCTTCTTGCTGCATTTGCTTGCCATCAGACTTCTTTCAAGGGCGGACTTGGCTGATGGTCTGGCCATTGGCTCATTTGACTTAGACATTTCCAAGGGCGGACTTGGCTGATGGTCTGGCCATTGCTCAGATTTTTGTGCCATTGATTGCTTGGCTGAAGCTTCACCATTGACTGTGAGCTGAAAGTCTTCCATACTTAGGCGAATATCTCAGTTTTCTCCATGAATAGATGTTCAGTTTTGCCCAGATTTCTCATGAATTTCCAGATTCTCCATGAATGTTCAGTCATTATCTCAGATTTCCGATGAGTTTCTCAGATTTTTCCATGAATTGCTTGGATTTCTTGACTGGTTCGTCAAATTTTCAACCATTTTTAGTGCTCTTTACCAGATTTCTCTGTAATTTTCCAGAATTTCTCACCATTTTTGAACGAATTTTCCAGATTTTTCGAAAAATTTTCAAAATTTTCATTTCGATTTTCTGAGAGATCTATTGAGTTTTTTGAACTTCTGAGTGCGTTTTCAGAACTCGGGACCCTTCTAAAAATAGAAACTTTCCAAAAATAGAAATTTTCCAAAAATAGCAACTTTCCAAAAATAGACCCTAAAAATAGGGATCCCAGAATTGCCCAAAAGTGCCAAAAAGTAGGTCCTAAAAAATAGGGGGCCCGGGGTGAAACCCTAAAAATTTGGAAGTGTCGGATTTGACTGAAACGACAGTCGATCTTTGTCTCCCAGGCCCTCTAAGCACGATGGTGATGTTTACGCGCTGATTCAAGCATGGATTCTTGACTTGGCTCAGATGACTCTCGGCAGACTGACTGACTTGGAACCCTCGAAATGATGACCTCATTGTAAAAAGACAAGTGACATGCAACTGCAACACCGAGGCAAAAAGCGAAAACAGGGGGTCCCCATTTGCAATGGGGCGATGTGTGAAATGGTCACAACACAACTCTAACCAGAATGTACACCAGGATCCCAATGAGGGCAAGGTGTGAGCATTGGTCAGAGGATCTAAATCAAAATGCTTATGCAAGAACTCTAACCAAGAATGGCGCCAATGATGGCGAGCATATGGTCAGAGGGTCTTCTACACTAAGTACTGAAAGGGAACTCGACACCAAGTATGTGCTACCCAATCCAGTATGGAATTGAGGCGACCATATGGCGGAGTATTACAAATAACAATGCTTGAAAGAAATTTCTGAATTGCTGAAGGGACTCAACACCCAGAATGTGCTTTCTAACCCAGAGTGGGAAAGTAGCTACCATAGGGCGGAGATGTAACTATTACAAAACAATTACTGAAGATAAGAATGAGAAATTACAAGTCATGATAAAGCAATATTAAAGAACAACTGGGCAGTACTACTGCCAGCTTACAATAGATATTATTGCTTGCAATATCAAGAGATTAGATGCTTTTCCAAATGGTGCATTCAACGAGATATCTTCTGCAGAGTCTTCAAGAAAACCTCAACACCAATCCAATAAGGAAGATGCAGATTTCTCAAGACTGTTGTGACAGATCTGCATTTTTCAACATATAACCAGCAACATTGAAATTCATGGAATTGCTCATAACTTACTCCCCTCTTATCCAAATGACCTAATCTCAGATGCAAAACACAACTAATATGAAGGCGCCTAAAATGAAAGCAAGAAACCCACTTAAAATGCCCACATTTATTTTTGCACAGATCCCAATGCACAACAGATGGTACGACTTCAAGAAAAGGGCGATCTGCTGTTAAAAATCACTGTCTTCATTAAAAATTCTGCAAACTTGAGAATAATGACGCCTATCCCTAGCAATGAGAATGGGATAATACCCAGAACAATATTTTGTTGTTTTTTTGACTTATGAATAAAAACATGAATCTGCTGTAGCAAACAATGCAATATCTAGAATTCCACTAATATGCAAAATCAGAAACTACTGAACTACAATGCTGATTACAATGCACAATTCCCAAGAAATTCACAAACTAGACTAAATCACCACTAGTTGCTGTGTTGCAAGCAAGAAGCGATGCCCGAGCTAGGAGGCCTTCATTCCTCGAAGCAATTCTAGAGCCAAACCGGCAGCATAACAATACTGTAGACAAAAGATGCTCAAATGAGAACCCAAGGCTTCCTTTTATAATTTTCCGTTGCCCTTTCTCGAAACCCTAACCTTCTTTTAAGAGTCAAACCCTAATTCTTCAGCAAATGGCGTCCTTTTTCTTCAAGCTGCAATTTTGACTTTTAATTAATAATTTATAACCTTGGAAATGGCGTCCCACTTAAGGCTTTTAAATCATCCTTAATAAATTCAATATTAACTCAATGATGGCGCCACCCTTCAAGTCCACCTTTTAAAATAACATTAAGTTAATAGACTTGGCCAAGGTGATAAAATAGCATTCAAATATAATGCTATTAAATAGAATGAGCTTATCTCTCCGAAATTGCATTCCGAAGCTAGAAACTGAATAAGCCAATTGAGTCAACTGAAGAGGAAGGTCAATTGTGCCAAGACCAACAGGTTCACTGCCCGAAATAGAATTTACTAAAAATAGTAAATTCCTGAAGATGCTCAGAATGCTAAGAAGAACATACCACTGCGAAGCTCTCTGAAAACCCATAAAGAATCCGCCATTAAAACAACCAACCCCGAGCAAGAACATCCTTCAAAATAGGAAACCCTAATTTTACCTTCCGACTAGCCTTCGGGTGATCCGGAAAAGGCCAACGGTCACTGGAAAGATCAGTTTTGAGAAGGGGACATTACACCGTCTCAGAGAAATATACACTACAACAAATCTTCATGATGATGTGACTCCCTCTGAAGCTCCAAGTACTTGCATCAACCTCCTGACCTCCTTGTCCAAGGTTGCCTTTGTTGGTTTGTCAGACTCCCTTCAAATGTTATTTCCTTCTCTTCGAAGAAATTGATCACAATCTATATAGGTTCTTCCTCTTTGAGAGATGTCTCTAGTGAAGTTATGTGCCACCAACTCAGTCCCATGGTTGCAAGCTGTGTCTCCATTGATATCATGTTAGTTCATTTCTTCAGCCTGCATGACTTCCTCATAGGATGCCTCAAGCTCTTCCTCCCTTGAATGCAATCTCTCATCATCCTTTTGCTCCTCGATCCGTCCTGGAAGTATTTTTTAGAGAGATTACTAATAGTTCATAGAATCAAACTATCTTGAAGAGAAATACCAATGCTAGAAGCATACATGATTCACTATTCCAATGTAATAGCATGAATTGATAACTACATAAAAATTCATGAACATTATTCAAACATGAAATACTTATCTCGTTGAAATCAAAATATCCTTAAGTGCTGCACTTAAACACTTTTCGGGTCTGCACTTATCTTTCCTGAGATCTGCTCATTATTTCACAATAATTTCTTAGATCTGCTTACTAGAATGCCTTGTCCTTCAAGCTCCACTAAGGCTTCTATTACTCCAACTACTTGAAGTACCTAAAGCATTTCGAAGTCTATGATTTATGCAAGCATACAAGGTGCTCCTAACATATTAAGTATTTCCGACTCCCACCACAAGTTACATATGTGCTGCCTTGATAAACCCGACACCCAACTCCAACTTTAAGACACCTGTAATTTCCGCCACTTATGTATATTGAATCACCTTTCATTAAAGCACCATAACTTCCTTGACAATTTCATACCGTTTGAGAACGACACCTTTGCAGGTATAAGTGGTAGCCATAGGTTGAGTCGTCACTATCCAAATAACTATTTTCATATGCATTGACCATATTAAGGCGTCAAATGAATCTCGAACCCATCAATAAGGAATATGCCAATGCGAAATTTTATCTTCTGCCAATTATTTGATTGCGACTCACTTCCAACTCACACAGTATTTCCGGCTTCCCCTAAAGACTCCATGTTACAAGAAGATGATGCGTTGCCTTTGCTAGGTTCCACAATTTGGCTTGAATTATAATAATCTCTCCATATCGTCTTGTTTCCGGTACTAAGACATTGGCTTTAAAAGAAATATTAACACCATTTTATGATGTAAATCTTGGCATCAAAATACGTGTTTACACAAAAATTAGAATATATTTGCTTGCTTTGTGACTTCTAATCCTTCTTTCGTGTGAGGTAGACGACTCTTTTCTTCTCCATAGAACTTTACCCGAATTCTGAAACCCACATATGCTCCCTTACAATGACTCAGCGACAGGAGGTGAAATAGAATAATCTTTCACCGATATTATTTGTCAATATGCTCGATAACATCATGAATGGCGTCAATGTTAGTGAGGATCAATTCGTGCGCCCAAATTAATACAAGCTTAAGCATCGACTTGATTTCCAAATGTTTTCCTTGTGGTTTCAAGAATTGATCCCGTCCACACTTCACAATTCCGAATTGATTGAAAACTCACGGATATCCACAATGAAGCGACTCTTTGAAATACAATTGTTCAATTACAAGCTGCTCCCGATAATTCATTGCTTTCCAAAAATGAACTTCATAGAGAATCTGCTTAATTAAATCTGATCGGATCTCTAAAACCCGCTCTAATACCATGTTAGTTTTAGGATCAGAATTAACATAAAGCAGAAAAAACTCCAATCATTTTTTAATGCCACCCTTTTGAAGAGTAGAAAATATTGCACAGTATATGTTCACATTTACAATATAGAAGCCCCAATATCAACGCCACAAACCTACAAAATGAACAATAAACACAGCAGTTTACCCTGGGAAAACCCTTCTTCTCGAGGGAGAAAAAACCCAGCCACAAATATATCACTTATATATTGAATGAAAGAGCAGCAATTTGCTTCTACAACTTGGCCAAACACTAGGCTGATTAGATGTAATGAATAGAGCACCTTTCTAGATGCAAATGAACAATCAATTGTGATTTCTCCTTAATATCGAACACCTTGAAACAATAGATCGATCTGCTGTAGATATGCGAACTCCTCTTGAAGAATGTGAATTGAATAATGAATGATGGAATGCATGAACAGCGCCTTGAATAAATACAAGAGAGGCGTCACTTCACATTTGGGTCGGCCTCATTCACCAAGCAAGGCGTCCTTTAATTTTGGTTGGCCTCAATAAATAAAATAAAATATTAAAAGAGACGACTCTTCACTTGAGTCGGCTTATTGAATTATTTATTTGCTTCGAACTTGAGGGAGAAAGAGAACTCCCGCCGCTAAAACATCAACAACAACTTCATTAGATCAATAAATGTTATAACACATCCTCATATGTGTAGTGCATAATCCAGGTAAAAGCACATGATATATGATATACAAAATTACAACTTAGGCTTTCATTCCAAGTAGTCAACTAATTATACAATGTGGAAGTACAAGTATAAATAATGATATAAGAATAACATGAGAACATAAACAACATAGTCTCCAACCACCACCGACCCTCACAGTGATCCGCAAGTCAAGAGGCGAGAACATGGCTCAGGCGCTTTTTTGCCCAACCACGAAGCTTATGCTTCCCCAAAATTCTTCCTACTTGAAGAATACCCGACCCTGTATGAAGTACCTAGCAACTTGGAAACAAATAGCAAGAGGGAATCTTGGTGCAACCTAATATATCTACATGCATTTCTATCATGAACATGCAATGTCTTACTATCAGGATATGGCAGAGAATCATATAAATAAATTAGCTAGGTAACATTCAGCTATTTCAATGAATACATGGCTTTGGCCAAAGCACTAGAATAAACCAAAAGATTCTGAAAAGAGGATCGACCTTCTCTGTTAGTCCATATTCGGCACCCTCTCCCGGAAGGTAAACCCAATTCACAATAGAAGACAATAACATGCATAATGTTCATCAAAATAAATAAATACTCTTTTTCTTTCATGCAAATGATTATATGAACATCTTTCAATATTTCTATCTTTAATGCATAAAGACGATAAAATATATGATGACATGCAATTCACTTTTTATATGCAGCTAGTTATAGACATGCAAATGATCTTTAATGACCTTTCTCAACATCATGTAATAATTAAAGTACATGCATTACTAATTTTCATTTCCATGCAATATTTAACATAAGTGTAATACTGTTTTCTTTTTCATGCAATAATGACTAATTTTAATGTCTCGTAGGTTCACCATAAGAAATCAGTTTGTGATATGAGGTGCATACTTGTACTGTTATATATATATATACACACACACACACACCTATAGATATTCTATTGATATGCAGGTTTGAAATAAATGATTCAGATCCATTGAAAAGATAGTTTCAAGTTTCAACTGTCTTGCTGTGGGATCATCACAGCTGATTTTAAATGTCTGATCAGTACACTACTGTTCAAATTCTATGATCACATGCTATTGTTGATATATGTAGATTTGACAAAGTATCAGATTTGATAGCACTTAAAATGGCAGATTCATACATACACAAAATCTGATTTTTACACTTTCACTAAAAAAGCCTTTACAACAGATTTAAAATGATTTACAAGTTTACTATTGAATCCATAGTTGAAAAACTCTCTGAGTAATTGGCGAGTTTTAAAAACTCGCGGGTTTTTTTTGATGGCGGGCTTTTCCTGCATTTACTCTCCAAAATTGCTTGCTGAATAAAGGAGAAAAACTCGCCGAGTTTTTGCCAAAAACTCGACGAGTCCACAAAAAACACTTGCCCATCCAAAAAAAAGGTCTCCCACGGATGCTAAAAAGGCATTTTCATTTCATTTGATTTTCTAGGTACTCTCCAAGTCCAAGTTTCCAAGTTTGCCTACGAGTCTTCATCTATAATATCATCTAGTTTTACCTCTCCCCTAGTTTTCACTAGACATGGGAAGAGGAAGATGTAAATTTATAAAATATATTGATGTAGTATTTACTTTCAGTTTTACAAAAAACAATTTGCTATTTTCATTTTTCTTCAGACTATCAGTATCAGCACATTCCACATGAGGATGCCATTTTGTACCCAATTTGCTTTCAAATCAATCAAATACAACTAGACTTAACTTGTTTCTTTTATGTACTCATTTATTGACTCATTGGATGCATCTTATCATTGAATTTTGCAAAAAAAAAAAAAAAGTGTTTTTAATGAAATTTAAGCAATTTTTTAAGTTGCTGAGTTTTTGCCAAGCTTTTGCCGAATTTTTGCTGAGTTGTGTTTTTTGGGCTTGGCGAGTTTTTCAACTATTATTGAACCAATATGTAGAATTAAGGAATAACAGTGTTTTACTACAGCAGCAAGAATTTGAGTAAGGTTAAAGCCATGTTCAATCACTAGTTTGGGCATATTATTCATGTTATATATATATATAATATCTTCATACCATATATATATATATATATGTATGTATATATATCTTTATTCATACATATCAGAATCAGTCTGTTATACACAGGTATTTATATCATAGCTGCAATTACATCTGATTCAAATTCGATGCTCTAGTTCAAACGCCTATATCTTTATTCATACATATCAGAATCGGTCTGTTATACACAAGTATTTATATCACAGCTGCAATTACATCTGATTCAAATTCAATGCTCTAGTTCAAACACCTATGACATGCTGATGAAATTCGATAGGTTGCCTATCATTGGGATGTCAGACCAAATAGCTCATGGCAAGAACAATGGAAATGGTCGTATTTAAATCTTATAAGTGAGTTCACAGCCATACTACAGGTCTCAAATTGTAACACCGTTGATCACAGACCATGTTGCAGTGAAAAAAAAGAAAGTAATTTATAATGGCAGAAACGCCCAACTATAACACTCAGAATGGAATTATAATCTCTGTCCCATAACATATCTAGCATACAAGCATGCAAATAGAGAGAGCGCAGAACAGGTGCAAGAATTCAACTAGCATCCACTTTATTTTACCATATTGATTTATCTGTGTCAAGGAAAGATGGCGCTTTACATACTTGGTGTCCTTCAATAAAAACAAAAATATTGACTGGTCTTTCCTCTGTATCAAACTCCCTGCCTTCAATCGCTTCCTTCAGCCGCTGCCCATGCTATTAGTCTCCTTGGTCGCTGCTAAATTATTCCCAAATCATGTGTTTTTGCTTTCTGATTTCCTTTGTTTATAATATTTTTTTATTTCTTCAATGTGATCCAAAGACTCCAGTTCCTATTTTTAGAACTGGTGATTGATTTATTGCATGATGTAGCATGCAATTCCTTTTCTTATTTATTTAAACTTATTTTCTTCTTTTAATTATAACCATGCTATTAATTTAACTATATATATATATATTTTTTTAATAACAAGCTTTTTATATTTATAAATATTTTTATATATACATACTTATATATATTTATAAATATTTTTATATATACATACTTTATATATATATATTATATTATTATTTATATATATAAATAAATTATGTGTAATGTCCCCTTTTTGAGCGGGCATCAGAGTTTGGTGGTTTGGCCTATCATCGGGTCCTCGTAGGCTAATCTGGGTGATTAGAGGGCCCAGTGTTGGAGTTTATGCATTCTCCTGATGGTGGTTGGTAGTGTTTTCATCTCTAGATCCTTAGCTTGTTCAGAGGCGATGTTATTCAGGGTGTTTTGGCTCCGTTTTAATACACTTACTATTTATAGTAAGTCAATGAGTCGATAGAGGCCAACCTTACTATTTTTAGTAAGGCATCTAGCTGGGCAAAGAATGCAGTGGGCTAGCCTATGGTGTCAGCGGAGTTGATAAATGATGTTTATTAATGGAGTTATAATATTATAATTATTATTAAAGTTATGGTTTAATAATAATTAATTATAAAGTGCATATATTAATGACTTATATTGACTTTATAATAAAGAGTGCATTTAATGATGTAAAGTCAAGTCATTATAACTTATGATGGGCACCCACTTTGAGGATTTAATTAAAAGGGTGATAAAGGCATATTTTAATATATTTTAATGAGTAAAAGGGCCTCATATGAAATCGACCTCTTGAGGAGAAGTATATAAAGACATGTTGAAGACATTTCATTCATTCTTGATCATTTATCAAATTAGCTTTGTGCTTTGCATTTTGGAGGTGGAGACCTAGGGTTTTCAACTGCAACGATCTTGGGGAGCGTAGTTGCTTCCTGTATCGAGCTTATTGAGGGTGTGAAAGATCATCTAAGGTTTGCTGATTGGTGGCTTCATATGGAGGTCACATTTATGCTTCATTGATTTACAGGAGAGTTTTAGAACAAGGGTTTACAGAGTTTCACGATCAAAAGTTGTTATCTGGGTATGAATGCTTCAATGTAATTTCATGGCATTAATTAATCTGATATGATAATATACTTGTGCTTTAACATTTCTTTGTTCTGCAATTTTATGCATTATCTGGTAATATCTTTAAAAACTTCAAAACCGAAAACAAAGGGAAGGGCAGAAATAAGTTAGCAAATATCTCCAATTAGGACGGGATATTATGTTATGCAATTTATTATAAAAATAAAATCTTTTATTTTTCCCAACCAATCAATTTAATTTTGGAAAACAAAATACCATAGGACATATTTTTTATTTTCCCATTTTAGTTTTAATTTCATAAACATAATAACCATAATAACCATAATACATAATTATTAATTTAAATCATAACTCACAAAAGCAATGATGTAATCAGGTTAACATAGTGAAATCATATCATACACCATGCAAAAATGAATGCAACTACGTGAGTGTTGAAACAATTTTGGGCTAGAAATTGCTTGACATTACTTGAAGAATAGATTACAATATATAGGTGAGGTAAAATACTGTAGACATTAAATGTCTACCTACCAACTACCTACCAACAACTAATAGATATAATTGACCATTATACAATAGAAGAATATAATATTCTAACACCCTCCCTTAATGGTCAATCGTCTAACTAGCCTACGGAATACAATCTGTAGGTCGTTGGTCACAAATTCTTCAGAACACTCTGCTACTATGGAGACCCTCCCTGGATCTGCAGAATGTTGATGACCAAGAGCCATCACAAAATGTCCAACCTGATGTTGGGTAACAGAGCTGTCCTTCCCTGAAACCAGAGACACATCGAGAATAGCTGCCATGATTTTGAGGATAAATCGGCAAACCATTGAAACTTTTGCAGAGGAGCATGACGCCCGAGAACAGACTGCAAGAAGCCAGTGGTGCAGATGTTCGCCCTAACAACTCCAAGTGCGACCAATACAGACTGCAACCAACCACGATTTTTGAGGAAAAAATCGCCAAACCCAGATTACAAATCATCGTTTTTCGGAAAAAAGGGTAAAAACTAGAGAGGAATCCAACGCATTTTGCGAATTACAGAAACCCAAAAAGTAGCTGGCACGGAATCCGAAACACGGATCAGCATACAAATCATCGTTTTTTTAAGGAAAAACGGTAAAACCCTTTAGAAACCAGAGAGCCCTCCCGTACAACAGAAACCCTGACTAGGGTAAACAGGAACTGACCCTTAATTTTTGAGGAGAAAATTATAAACCCTATTGGAATTTTTTAAGGGAAAAAATTATGAAAACCCGTAAGCTAGATTTTTTTTTTTTAATAAGGGAAAAAATATTTAAAAAACCCACCAAAGGAATCCCACACAACACTGTGAATTACAGAAGCCCAGAAACAAGTAGCCATCGATTGTCGGCTGAAAAACAGAGGGTTTGGAACCCTAGCCGCCAGAACAGATCTGCACAGAAATCGAGGCACGGAAAACAAAGCACCTAGAAAAATTGGATGACAACCCATTTGAGATCTTGAAAAACCCATCAGGAATCTGCAGTCAGAAAAAAATTTCAACTTGAAACTGAGGCACAAATTTCGAGGCACAGAAAACGAGGTACCTAGAAAAATTTGAAAGCAACCCAGTTGAGATCTCGAAAAACCCAGAAGGAATCTGCAAGCAAAATAATTTTTCGACTTTATCTGAGGGTTCAAAACCCTAGCCGAAAATCGCAGAAGCCTTAGGTCGATTTTTCCTTAAAAATTTCCAAAAAAAATGCAGGAAAAACGCCAGAAATCTGTAGAAAAACACTAGAAATCAGAAGGGACGAAAAAATGCGTTCAAAATGGAGGCCAAAATCTTCAGAAAACGCGTCCAGCAAGGACGAAATCGCGACCAACAAGGACGAAAATCTCTGCAGTTCCAAGGTCGCACGATTTGTAGACGTCGAGCGATTTGCAGAGAATCTGCGCCCAGAAAAGAGGAAGATAATCCGCGCCCAGAAAAGATCAGAAAACCACGTCCTTAATAAAAACGCGATTTCACAGAAAAACGCGTCCTGCACAAAGTTGTGCTTCACAAAACGGCAGAAATTGATGAAAATCGCGCCCAGGATTTGAGGCTCATGAAAAAATGCGGGATTTTTCTGAACTAGCTCGCCCAGAAAATTACAAACAGACCCGCGATTTTTGTCTGTAACAGGAGCATGAAAAACTTAACACACATCCACAAAATCTCATGTGAGAATTTATCACGAATTACAGATTTTAAAAAATTCGCCCAGAAACCCTAGAGGCAAAATAATTCGAATTACGGCTGCAAACAGGCCCACGAATTTTTAGGGTTTTTTCCTTACGGCTTTGATACCATGAAACAATTTTGGGCTAGAAATTGCTTGACATTACTTGAAGAATAGATTACAATATATAGGTGAGGTAAAATACTGTAGACATTAAATGTCTACCTACCAGCTACCTACCAACAACTAATAGATATAATTGACCATTATACAATAGAAGAATATAATATTCTAACAAGTGTGTGAGTGCAACAGGTTTCCATCATACTAATCATTGCCAAGCGGCTAGGATACCTCTACCTCAGCCATGTTCTCGCCTTTGACAAGTTCCTGCACTCATTCGCAGTCAGATTTACGTCAATATGTTAGTCCATAAAAACATAGCCGAAGCACGTGCACATAACATCTCATCTCAATTTCATAAAAATATCATCTAATTGAAAAACACATTTATCCATAATCAAACAATCAAGATAATCAACCAAATAGTCTCAACCATTTAAGTTTATTTATTAATTAAGTTTATGCAAGCAACCGAGATGTGACAAGTAACATCATCATTAAGGATAATAATTAGTCTCTGTTTATTTCATTTGCATGGATTCTTTCTTTGTCAGGAGGAATGATGAGGAAATGTTGATCAATAATGAATTATCAGTTATATCAGGGTAATTAGAATATTCAGTGTTAATACAAGTTGTCAATGACATTTCTTTTCATGTATTGGCACAGGGATTGTTTGTTGGCATGCGTTTATTTGACATAGGTATTTTCATAAAATATTTTTGGATGATCACCACTTGTAACTATCAATATGCATAATTTGTTAACAAAAAACAAGCTTTCGTTTTCTGCCCAACATTATGTTATTCAGTGCTGATTGAGTTTGGTTCTCAAGTTTTGACAGTGATATTCTTAGTTCTGTGGAGATCTTGAACATTTTGGATTGTTATTTTAGAAACCTTTATGCAACAATTATATTATTGAACTATATTTGTATTTTATCACATGATATCCTTTGCTAATGGAACATCTTATGATTACTAAAGAAATTTCAACTCCTAAGCTCAAAATTTTATATATTTGAAAAGAATATTTTAATCTCTTTTCTTGAGTCTGTATACATA
Source organism: Sequoia sempervirens (assembly GCA_007258455.2). Taxonomy (NCBI): domain Eukaryota; kingdom Viridiplantae; phylum Streptophyta; class Pinopsida; order Cupressales; family Cupressaceae; genus Sequoia; species Sequoia sempervirens. The sequence goes on from VDFB02265635.1 coordinate 302,432, forward strand.
TTGTGAATATTTCTTCATTGGCATGCATACATGTAAATTTCTGATCAAATTTATTGATTTTCATATATATAGTATATGGTATGGCAAAGATCGGCCTCGTTGGCTGGGGATCATCCCTTATGAATATCCAGATTATCTTACTGGTGAAGCACCTGGTGATTATGGCTTTGACATAGCAGGTTTGAGCAAGGACCAAACAAGTTTTGATAAATATTTCAAGTAAGTTTTCTTTTCCTTCTTTTTTTCAAATATTTATTTCATGTCATTATAGTAACGTCTTTCTCCCATTCAGTTTTTGCACCAACGTAATTTTTTCAGTGTAAGTTTACTTGTGGCAGGTTTCTTTTGTAATTTCATGGTGTACAAATTTAGTGCATTAATTCCTAGTAATATTTAGTGGAATACAAATTATATTTATTTAGATATTTTGTTGCTAGCACAAGATTGCATGTAGGATGTTTCTAATTATCCATGATATCCTGTAGTTCATTTTTATAGGAGGCAGTGGTCAAGAGAAGATAGAATATCTCTCAATGTTAACAGTATAGGTATGAAGGACAGAGGATTATTCTTTGTCCCTGTGCAATAAAGAAAGAAAACATTAGATAATTTCTCAGGTATTTTTAGAAATAATGAACAAACCATTCCTTTTAATTTTGATCTCATTAGTTAAAATAAAAATACAATGAAAAGTGATACAACAGATTCTTGAACTTGCGTGTCCATGTCAACTCCTAGTCACATAGAGCCAGCAATATCTATAGTTATACAAAAATTGAAGTAATATGAAAAAGTATTCATGTTATAATGGCTGAAATTTAAGGGGGATGTGGAAAATTCTATTTCTAAGGATGATCTGTTATACACACTTCCTTAGGATGATACAAAAAAGCATAAATGTTATTGCATTTAACATGATGATAATTACCTTTAAGTTCCTCTTCTCTTTTGTCAGTGTGACACTAATCAAGCCCTAGGAGATATTTTATCAGCTTCTGAAGTATAATTTGGATCGATGTTGAACTTGCTGTTAGACCCTTTAGGTACTTTGTAAGCTCTTCTTTGTAGATGAATGCTAACATGTAGAACAATATGCATACCAACTTATCTGCTCTCATACAGTTTGCTTATTCAAGCTTCCTTGCTCCTTTGGAGGCTTGTTCCTTCCTCCTTGCATAGAGGATGCAAATACAAGTGGACAATATCCTTTCCAGAGTCCACAGACTTGGAACTGACAATCTATGGAAGTAATCGGATGACATATTTTTTAACCAATCTCTAGAGTGCTGTAATCCTATACTTTCTCCATCATTTATAATTTTATTGGGTTCTTCTTGGTGAGTGGTTAATTATCCTCCATTACTTTAATTATGTTGAAGGAGCAACTAAGTAAAACAAGTTGAAATGGCTATCAAGTCACCTGAGCTTCCTCTGGATGATACATCATTTTCTTAAGTTCCCTCTCTTATCTTTACATCATCTTTGGGTGGCATTTTCCTATTTATCTCCACATACTATTTTGGACTGTGTAGGAATGTAGCCAGAAGAAAATTGCTATTAAGCTTAGGCCACCTCTTTTGTATGACTTGGAACTGAAGTACTTTAAGTAGGGTATCTTTGGCAAAGAACTTACCCAACTTTTTCCATGATGCTGCCAGTTGCCTTATAATTTGTTTTAACCATTGCAGTTCTCATTGAAAATTATGCCCTGCAGCATATGCTTATTTTGGGAGAATCTTCTAGCTTTTTTGCAAGCATTTTGTTTCAGCTTATGCATTTATAGAATATTTTATGTGTATAATTTAAGGTTATCATATTACCCTGTTTGGGTGGAATATCCCAAGTTTCAACCTTTCCATGAAATCCTAGTTCAGATTTTGCAATTATTATATCTACTGTTGAATTGTTTTTTAGTTGTTTACTGTTTACACAATAAAAGATCTCATATTTTTGTGATACTAAAGGGTTGATGCATATATTTGAAGCATCATCATCTTCTCTGTACCGCTTTAAGTTAGCATAGTTTTGTCTATGATATTAAATTATTGTTAAACATAGGGATGCAAGTGTTTTCCTAGAGAAAAGAACTATAAATATTTATGCGAAATTGCTTAGTATTTGAGTGAAGGAAAGTCTTATATTATACCAAAGCATCTAGAAATCCAAGCACAATAGCTCTTCTGAAATAATCAACTTCGTCCATTAGCTACTCATGTAGCTTTGACACTAAAATCAAGCTATTTATATCATACTTCTATATAAGATTCTTTTACATGGCAAAGCATGTTCCATGAGTTGGTAGCATATCTTTCGGATGAGGCTTGTGAGATCCAAATATCCAATGCAAAGAATATTGTCAAACAATGGTAGAAATGCACAACACTCAATATCTGTGAGGGGCCAATGTACTGTAATCTTCAATGTACTTGGAAATAGAAATAGAAATACTCTTAAGGTAAAGTTATGATATTCCTTAGGGCCTCCTCTCCGGCTATGAGATTCAAACTTGCTATCCTACTCTACCTTTACTCAATAGAAATTGATTTCGTAGTCCATGATCTATCCTCATTTATGACAATAGATTTGCCTTATATATAACCTATTATCCAATAAATAGAAATAGAAATACTCTTAAGGTAAGGTTATATCATAGAATATTTCTTAGGGAAGGAATGATTCCAAATTATCTCCTACTATGAAATTCAAACTTGCTATCCAACTCTACCTTTACTCAATAGAAATTGATTTCGTAGTCCATGATCTATCCTCATTTACGATGATAGATTTTCCTTATATATAATATATTATCCAATAATAGTGGGGGAGGATAAACCCTTTATGCATTAGGTTGACTAATAACTATAGATAACCTATTCTCACGAGTGCCCATTTCGATTTGACCCATTACAATAGTTAGCCATGGGGTCTATCCTACTTAAGTAACATGCCAAACATAACCTATATTTGCTTCATCCTATGGAAATGTTTGCATTATTCTTCTAAGACTTAGACAAGAATCCTTGCTTTGTTCTACTTGTCTTTGCATAAAGGATGAAGCAAAGACAAGTAACTTATGGAAATGTCCCTGTCCCTAGCCGTCCTCGGGACGGGGGGACGCAAAGGGGACGTCCACTTGCCATCCCCGAATCCAGCAAATCAATACGAAATAGCCGGAAACGTCCCCGTCTATTTGGGGATGTCCTTCCATCCCCAGGACGGCTGGGGGACGTCGGGGACACCCCTCGCTGTCTCGAGGACGACTAGCTGTCCCCAAACGGATAGACACTTAAGCAGCAAAAATAACATAAAAAACTAATGCATTTATGGTTCTTTAATGCAGATTTGCATATATTTTGTGTGTATGGTAATGTATATTTTTTGTGCATGTTATTGTATTCCTTGTGTGTCTTCAATTTGTGAGTAGCTTTCTACCTTTCTTTTCTATCCATAAGCCATTGTAGTACTTTGAAGAATGTTATAAGCCTAAGAAATTTGAGGTTTCCCCACTGCATGCCTGTTTGTTGGAGCTCTTTTGGACAAAATACTTGTGCACTTTTAGTTACCAATGTTAGGAAGCATACTTCTCAATCCATCTTCAGGGTAATTTGCTTTGTGTGTCAAGAGTAGTTTGAATAACTGAGAAGCATCAGCGTCCAAGGCTAGGAAGTTATGTACTCCACCTAAGAGGTTTGCACTATTGGGGTTTTCTTGTTTTTGTTACTTTTGAACCATGATTTTATTGATGTTTGAGATTGCTGTTATAATGCTTTATTGACATTTATTATGATGTTATACTATTGCTCTCGTTATTTATTTACATATTGATATTGTTGTTATCAGTTATTGACATATCTCTCTCTATTTCCCTCTCTCTCTCTCTCTATATATATATAGATAGATATATAAAGCAGGATTCTACCTGTGATTATATTAATGACATAAGTTGACTTTATGATAAAGGGGGTCATTAGTGATATAAAGTTAATTTATAAAGTGACCTTTTTGAGGGCCTATTTAATGCTATAATATAAAGTCAACATCAAAAGCAAATGATAAAATATATTTTGATGAATTAAAAAGCATTGGAAATCGTACCATATCAAGGAGGTATAAAAAGGCTTTGAAAAAGCAAATGAAAGGCATTCTTGAATCATTCGGCGCTTGTGCATTTTGAGAGCTTTGCTTTGGAGAAGGGAAAACCAGGGGTTTTTCTGCAATTTTGATCTTTGAGAGTGTAGCTTCTCTTTGATTTGAGCTCACCGAGGGTGTGAAAGATCATCTGAGGTTTGCATTTATTGGAGGCTTTATTTCAAAAGTCTCATAGAGCACATTGGAGAAATATTTCAGAGTTTGAAAGGGTTAATGGTCTGAAAAATCAAAAGGTATATGCTGGTTGAAGAGTTTCTATTATCTATTCCTTGCTGGGCCATACATTTCTATCTAGCTGGACCATACAACTTGACTGCAGCCAGGCTGTTCTGTTCCTAGAGTGGGGCGATTGAAGCCTAGGCTGAAATGCCTAGTGTTTGGGCCTTCTTTGGTCTCATTTGAAGGCGGCTAAGCACCTGGTTTGAGACTGCTGCATCAAATTTGTGGAGAACTCAACACTTTCAGCAAGGCGTCCTCATCAAGGGTTTGTCAGGTGGCTGTAAACATTTTCAGATTTGAAAAAATATTTGACAATGACTATTCCGGATATGAAATCTAATGAATTATCAAGCATTGTATGAGAACTGGTCTGAATATGTTGTTATATTGAAATTGCAATTACATAATAAATCTGATTTGAGATATTTAGCATTACTTTCAGTTTTTTGTACATTGCATTTATATGCACAAGTTATTTTGCAATTACCTGGCATAATCTTTCAAATTTCAAAACCAAAAGAAAACAATTTGAAAACGTCAAACAATCAAACAAGGCAGTAATTCAGTTAGCAAGTGTCCACTTGGGGTGGGATATTCCATAATTTTCAAGTTTCTAGTATAAAGCTAAAAATTAAAATTGTACTTATCAAACAATTGAGTGATCAAAGAACTAATTTGTTAGCTGGTTGTTGGTTTCCCTCCATCAAATGTCATAGCATGTATTGGCTTGTGTAGTTGGGTTGCCCATCTACAATCAACATTATTACATGGAGATTCAAAATAGGGGGACATCGAGGATGGGGGGGACCATGGACCCAAATTTGAGGATGGAGGGGGAAGATGGTGCAAATATAATAAAGTACTTGAAATATTAGTTATACAAATGTATAAGAAATAGCAATTGAAACTATATCTATTAAATACAATGTGTTAAAAATGCCTAATATATTATTATATTCAAAATTTCAATACGATGATTACATTGAAATACAACTAGTGGATACCTTAGTGGTGTAAGACTCTAATATTCTTCCCCAAAGGTTTGGCACACTCCTCATTGCTGAAATTGTTGGATTCATCTAGTTTAAGCTCCTCCAAGAAAATGCCAACAAATCAGTTGTTAGTTTGTGTTGGCTTCTCTAGCTCTACATATCATTGTATTGCTGGAATCTCCTTGTGTATAAGTGTGTTGTGGTATATTAGATGCAAGATGCTATGTACAACTACAAGCTTCTCTGCTCTCTTAGAGGTAAGCATGTTGCTCTTGATAGATTGGATGAAGATATATGTAGATTAATTCTCATTAGCACAAAAACTAAAAACTTGAGATAAGAGGTGAGTGACTACTGTGGTTGCCATTGAATGAGGTCCATGCATAGTCCACCACAGTATTGGGTCCTCTTGTGCCATAGATTCCTTGTTCAACTTTGGCTCTTCTCTATATCCCCCAAGTGTGGCAAATTTGGTCCACTCATGATGAATGATGGTGACATCCTCAATGCTATATATCTTTAGAATTGTGTTAATGAAGCCTCTTTCACCTTGACATTTTCCATAGGGACTATAGGGACAACTTTGCTCATACCACTTCGGGTTCAATGCATAGGCATCCGTTGTACAAGGGAGTGTTGAGCTTCTCCCACCTCTGCTGAGTGATAGGCTGAATTTGTTCATTATAGAATTGCAAGCTAGGGTCATTCGATTCTATTGTGGCCTTCATTTAGCCAAGCATGTTGTCAATGGACATATACACCTTTCTAAGGTTTGGAGCATTAGAATCCACATATTTGATTATTGTGAAAATAGGAGATACGATGGAGACAAATGTATTTGGCATCAACCCGAAAATTGCTGTTCTTCACCACTCACTTCAGCCTCTTCTCCTACTCTGATTTGTAGTCAGGAGATGATGTATTTGACATCAACTAAAAAGTTCTTGCTCTTCACCACTTCACCCTCTTCCCTTGCTTTGACTTGGAATTGGCCCACCACATTTTTATTCACGTGTCATGACTGTTAATTGCAGTGGTTCTTGCAACTCAATCGTCCTCTCTAAGAGAATGAAGTATGAGGCATATCTGGTCTCAACAAGTTTGAGAAACTCCTTCTTGGAAAAGATTTGGAATAGTGCATGTGATGTGTGGTGATTGTAGATAAACATTTGAACATCTCTTGCATCAAGTACTACCTATTTAATCCATTCTATTTTCCCCATGCCCTTGAATGCAATTTTCATGGCATGCACACAAGAGTTCACCATATATGTTTGTAGGCCATTTAAACCAACTTCCTTGTTGCTCTACATCACCCTCTATCAGGAATCTTGTGGGGAGCACCCTGATCTCCTAGAGATGCCTAAGGACTCCTAAGAGTCTGTAAACCACCTTAGTGACATCAAGAAGCTCCCATGGCTTGGGCAGCAATAAAGTGCATTTTTTAAACTTAAAGAACTAACCCTAACCTTTATGTGTGAATGGGCTACACCCACACCCCACACCCACAGATAAAACTATAAATATACATATGCCCATGCTCTATCCAAATGACCGTCAACACTTTGCCATTGCATTGAGCAAAAGCAAGAACATGGGGAAGTACTATCTAGATTTTGGACATAGAGATTTATTTTTCAGCAGCATAGCAGCAGGGTTTTCATTCATATGAAAATGGTATTTTGAAAAAAGAACGAAAAAACATTATAAAAATAAGACAAAACAAACATTGCAGGGAGTGTTGGGGTAAACAGAAAATTTAAGCAGCATAACAGCAAGATTTTCGTTGTTCAACTTCAGTGTTTGGAATTTCAAAAAAAACAAAGAATAGGGAAAAAAGTAAATACCTTTGCAAATGTACTCCAATTGTTTATTCAATCTTGAAATTGGACCTCCATCAACTTGATAATCTATCTGCTCTTCTCAGTTTGCACCTGCCAAACAATAGAATGATGAAAAGAAGGTTTTGAAACCCCTGCTGCTGTTTCCTCTCAGCAACCAAGTCCGTGCTTGAAACTTGCCAGGTTTGCATTTGAGACTCATGTAAAGCGCATGAGATTTCTAGCATGACTTGACTCACGAGTTACTCGCCTGCGAGAAAAACTCGTGAGTTTGTGGGAGAACTCACTGAGTTTCGTACTATGACCAGAACAATGGTTAGAAATAGTGCTTAAAGAGTCCTTCCTCAAACAATTACCTGTAAAACTTCCATGGAGTTTTTTATGTTATTTCACTGTCACCTTGATTTCAGATTATGTTCTTTAGTTAAGTTTCATCTGGATAGTATTTTTGAAAATTTGTTCTTGTTAAGTTTTCTTATTAATAAATCTTTATATGTCTCTTCAACTCTGTTTTTCTTTTTGTATTTGGTTGCAGTTTTGAAGTACTCCATGCTCGGTGGGCCATGCTTGCAGCTCTGGGTGTTGTCATTCCTGAATTGCTCGATCTTTTTGGAGCTGTGGATTTCATTGAGCCTGTCTGGTGGTGTGTCGGTTATGCAAAGCTCAAGGCAAGCATCTGAAGGCATGGCTGCAAATTTGTCTAATCACATGTTTCTGGAGCCAACATATGTACTGAACATTCCTCCATCCAAATTTTACTGTCAGACATTACAGTTAATGAGGTAGATTACTACAGGGTGGATTATTAAGAACTCATATTGTCTCTGACTGGAACACAGTAAAATATTGTGGACATTTTTCAACTGAACTGGATTATGATATGCCACACATGATAAAAACAAGTTGTGTTTTTCTTGACCTTTTAGCCTTTGGAAATTGCATATCACAAACTTATTAGAGCTATGCATGTATCTTGTATACAAATGTGTGATAGGATGAAGCAATGTGGTAAATAGAGGACAGCTTGCACAGAAGACAAAAAAGTAAACTTGTAAAAAGATGATTTTTAAACTTCTATTCTGGGAGTAAGATTGCTATTGAACATTAAAACATCTGTTTTAGTGGATAAATGTTGCAAGGTTGTGTAGAAGCATTTATGGTGAACTAATATGTGGGTTTGATGTGTTGTACTAGGTGGGAATTCATCGTTTTACAATGAACTTACACTGCTAGAGATAAGCTCTGACCTCTATAATTGAAACACAAAATCTAGCAATTCTGTGTATTATCATTCTGTGCCCTTTAATCATGTGCTAATTCATGACTGACATAAAAAAATAGTACATATGTGTTTGTGGGTCCTGTCATATACTGCCTTGATAAGAACATGAAGTGGTTTTATGTAATGGGCCAAGGAGCACAAAGTTATTAAACAAACATAACTTCTTCTTGCAATTCTTTGGAACTAGTGGTGAATGATCATAAGACATAGCATTGTAACTGAACTTGTCAGGATATGCAAACTCATGACAAGTTATTTGGCAAATTGTAGGACCAGCTGCGAAGAAGAAAATGAATTACAATAAACCATGCTGTGCATTTATTGAGACGATTACACAATATTAAATAAAGGCCAGTAGTGTTCGATATTCCACTGCACTAGGTAAACCTTCCATTTATATTCAAATCAGTAGACAAAACCAATGTCATTTAAATATGGATTGGAGCTGAAGAGTAAACATGCAAATCGGGAAAGCATGCAAAGTAAGTGGATGGAGGGAATCAGCCTAAACTGTTGAAAAACACCAATGGTTGTATGCCTAGAAATATTTTCATTTAAGTACAGGGAATATGATAGGAAATGCATTCATCAAACTTTGGACAAGATTTTATAATTAGACTTTATAGTTTTACTTTTTGGATAATCTGTATCCTCACAACTGTCTTTGGATGGAGCAGATTGGTTTTGCTTCTCACCAGAATTACAAAATTCAGTAAAATGTTTCTCTCTGTCTGCTATCGGTATTGATTGCCCACAAACAAGGACCCTGCCTGATCAAACCCTAGGATAAAGATGTTGGAATGGAAGTAAAATATCTGGACAGAGAACCAACTGGATGGAAAGAAAGGAATTGCAACAGATTGTAACAAAGAAAAATAGACTTTGTAAACTATTGAGCAGATCATTTGATACTGAAGATGATACAAAGTGATTTAAAACAAAGTAATTTTAGTGTGCAGATTAATGAATTTCCAAGAGAAGAGTTAACATAATCCCTTCCTGGATCAATCTACAAAAAATAAACATCTATGGATGCTCAGAAACTAAAAAATTGGAGGTTTTGAATCCTACATCTTCTGTAAATTTTAATTAAGTCATACACAGAGGCAAGAAAGAATAATGAGATAATCAACTTGTGTGGTGTATGAATCTGGGTTATTTCATGGCTAAAAGGAGTAAGAATGGGTGTGGCAAAGTGGCTGTTTGTATTCCAGTGTTACAGAATCGATGTTGTTGTTGTTGTGCATTAATCAGAGGAACGAATGTTCCTTAAATAGATTACAAAATACGATGTTTCTAAAAGAAACAATCGTTTACAAAGGACGAAGTTAGAAACATCAATGAGATGATCATTAACGTCAAAAATAGAAAGATATTATTTTAATACCCTCCCTTAATGGTCATCATTCTAACTACCGAGATAACAAAGAAGGGTGCCCCCTTCGTCTCAGAACGTTGCTGCAACAAAAAACAAGAGCCTGCCACTGACTTTGCCACTTGAGAGGAGTCTGCCACCAACCCTCCCAGAAACTGCAGAACTTCTGGAAATAACAACACCAACCGTCCAACCTGAAGTTGGAAAACTGTCCCTCCCTGTAACCAGAGACATACCGAGAACAGCTGCTATGATTTTGAGGAAAAATCAGCAAACCCTCCAATCTTCTGCAGATGAGCATGACGCCCCAGAACAGACTGCAAGAAGCCAGATGTGCAGATGTTCGCCCTAGCTGCGACCAAAAAACGGACTGCACCAAACCACGATTTTTGAGGAAAAAATCGTTAAACCCAAGATTACAAATCATCGTTTTTTCGGAAAAAACGGTAAAAACCAGAGAGCCCTCCTGAATGACAGAAACCCTGACAAGGGTATACAGGAGAAAAACTCGTAATTTTTGAGGACAAAATTATAAACCCTCCCGGAACCCAGAAGACAGATTTTTTTTTCTTTTACGGGACAAAAAATATTTAAAAACCCAGAACATCGATTGTCGGCTTCAAAAACAGAGGGTTTGAAACCCTAGCCGCCATAACAAAGCTGCACAAAAATTGAGGCACGGAAAACGAAGCACCCAGAAAATTCGGAGACCAACCCAGTTGAGCTCGAAAAACCCACCACGAATCTGTAATCGAAAAAATTTTCTGCTTTCGAAAAACGGGTCAAACCCCTAGACGACTTTTCAGAATGCCCTAGCCGCCATTGACAAGTCAGAAAATTGCAGACACTTGCTTGAAAACACGGGCTGAGAAGATCTTTGAAAGCTCGGCTGAAGATCACAAAAAAATGTGCCAAAAAAAAACACATCTTAGTACCAACGCGGGCACAAGAAATTGTATCTCAGTCGCGCGGGCAAAAAAAAACAGAAAGCGTGATTTTTAGGTGTTGAAGAAACACGCGGCTAGAATGAACACATTCGGAATTGCAGAGGTCTACAGAAACCGACGCGAAAAAATGCGACCACAGGAGGTCACGAAATCCGCCTGAAACGCACTGAAAATTGCGCGTCCAAAGAAATCTGAAAAATGTGGCTCAAACAAAAATCGCGTTTTTCAGAAGGCGACGCTAAAAAACGCGCGGCCAAGGGTTTCTCGTGCCAGCAACTGTAAAACCGCGCCCAGAACTCCAACGCGAGCAGTTGCAGAGCTCACGACTTGAAGATCACGGCCAGGAAACTCGTCCAACCAGAAGGCCGTTGCAAGCACAAGAAGACACGCGTCCTTCGAACGCCCAAGCCACGCGAGCTGAAGAAATCCGCGGCTCACAGAAATCGCGTCCTAAAAAAAACAGGAGGAATTTCGAATGACAGTAAAAAACCCACGAAAATGCTTGCACAAAGCCCTCGAATTTTTTTTTTTTTTTCGGAGACCCACGAATTTTTCAAACACAATGACGCCTTCGATTTCAAACCAGAAGAACAGTCCCAGATTTTTCGAAAAATTTACAAACTGAAATAATTTCAAAATGAAATTATTAAAATTTTTCGAAAAAATTATTTTTACCGCTCTGATACCATGTTACAGAATCGATGTTGTTGTTGTTGTGCATTAATCAGAGGAACGAATGTTCCTTAAATAGATTACAAAATATGATGTTTCTAAAAGAAACAATCGTTTACAAAGGACGAAGTTAGAAACATCAATGAGATGATCATTAACGTCAAAAATAGAAAGATATTATTTTAATATCCAGTGTAATGAGAAAACCCCTTAAGGAGATGATGTATTAGGGGCTTCCATTTATGTTTGTATATAGTTTTATTCTTTATTTGAAAATCTCATGATTGTGTGCACAACACATTGAAAACTATTGATATAATGGAAATAAATTATCCTCACACTTGTAAATGTGCTTTATATTTCTCAGGGTGATACTCTAGATTACCTTGGAATACCAGGATTGCATATTGCTGGAGCGCAAGGAGTTTTAGTCATTGCAGTTTGTCAATTTCTTCTAATGGTATGTATTACGCTTGGTGCTTTGACAGTAAAATTCATGTCGAAGTTTTGCAATGAACAAGCTATTTTACAATTCAAAGATGCTCTTGTACTTAAATGAATAAATGGGCATTTGGTTGTACATGTTAGCAGTAAACATATTGAGATTTCTTTATGTTCACTAGAGGTAGGATATATTTTTTCAACTGGATGCTAATGAACATTGCTCTAATGACAATTGATCACTATAGTTTACATTGTATGGCCTTTGATCACTTATGTCTAGTAACTGTGTTTATATATGATATAGGTTCAGAACTACTCCACCTATTTGCCCTAAAGCATAGGCAAAGAAGAGTCTTGTGCTTGAAAAACTTGCTTTCTTAAAGATCTTTCATTAGGTAATTAAAAAAAATCATTAAATATTTAGTAATCTGTTGATTGAAAGGATTTTGTTTGTGTATCATGATTGCTTATAGTATCTTCACTTAGCTTTGGTAGTTCAATTTATTTGCATATTTTGTACTTTATTTCAGGTAGAAAACATGAAATACATCTTTGTTAGGACAAATCCAAAGCATATCCTTCTCAATGAGTTCTTTTAGATTTTGATATGAAATACCTCAGTTGCTTTTGATATTGGTCATGAAGTTGAAAGCCAAGGGTATGAAATTTAGATAACATATAAGGTAAGTGGAAACAATTCTTCTTTTGGACTTCCACAAAGAGGGTTCAGTATAGGTGGTAGTTCATGCAAGTGTTTTGACGGACTATCTGAAAGCTAGTAGGTCAAGGTTTCAGAGACATCACTTTGGGACTGTAACTCAAAACAATACCATTCAGAAAATGCTCAGAAGCTTAAGACAGCATGATGAAAGGGTGCAGAGTCCGTTTAGCTAAGTTTGACCCCTGAAAACCACTTAGGAAGTCCTGAAAATTGCGAAAGCTAAAAATTGAAATAGTTCCAGGAATTTATGAAAACCAGAATTTTGTTTTTGATCAGTTTTTTGCCAAGATAAATCCTAAGGTGAGCCACAGCATTTTCTATTTATACACACTTCATTTTCTTGCTAAAAATAGTTATCAAAGAATTGCCCTCAAAATGTAAGAAATCAGACGTAGAGGAACTTGTGGCATAGTAGAGAGAGCTGAGAGTGTAGTTTGGTAGCTTCACATCAGTTCTTCGAGAGTATTTTGTATGAATCAAGGTGTCGTAGTGGCACACGTCTTCTTAGAGATTGCTACCTTATTTTTGTAATAATATGGGAGAAGTAGCTAATGTCTCATTTGAGTCTTTGTAGCTATGCTATCCAAATTGGTAGGAAAACCTTGTGTTTCTGGGTATGATTTATCCCAGAATCAGATTCAGATGTGATTTGACTGTGGAATTGGGTAGAGTTTGAATTTTAGTGGTCAAAATTGTATAGAAATGGTGAAGGGTGTCCTTGGGTGATTTTGGGGTAGAAGTGGCAATTTGAAATGAGTTCCAAGATGATTCTAGTGTTGGGTAACATTTCAAGGTGATTCTTTTGACTTTTTGATCGTCCTGAAATCTTAAATGAGCATCCTGAAACCCTAAACAATTGTCCCAAATGTTAGTTTTTATGATCAGATGTAAGAGCAGAAATTTAATTCAAAATCAGACACAATAACACAGCATATACCCTGGGAAAAACCCTTCACTTGAGGGAGAAAAACCCAGCAACAATATATCACTTATATATTGAATATCAACAAATGATGAACTTCTTTACAATGAGGCCAATTATGAGGCCAAGAATAGCATCACAATCTGATGCTAACACAGAACCAATATGAAGCTTATGCTGATGACAAACTTAGTCTTCTACAATGCTGGATCGGCCTCTTCAATATATCGATCTGCCTATGAGGTATATCTTCACACTTACTCGCACTTATGTATATCGAACTTATGATGAATATCGAATATGAATGATTTACAATGGAGGAGCATCGTGTATATATACACATGAATGGAAGGGACGCATCTCTTCTAACCTTCATGTCGGCCTCCACAAAAGGTTGTGTCTCCAAGACACATGAAGTCGGCCTCAAAGAATCGCAACACTTCATAAAATCGCGCCTAAGGATGTCGGCCTCAATGATTAAATAAATAAAGCATCATTTAATAAATGACGTGCCTCTTCATAAATTTCGTCTTGCAATTTAAATAGCCGTTAGGCTATAATTTAAATTGCCCTTCATAGATCGAACTGGGCTGGAAGTAGAAGCCCAACGCTGCTTCTAACATCAACACAGAAACCTTAAATGACTGGCATATAACTCACAACAGCAAAATGACATTTGATGTGTTGAAGTAAGCTCTTAATTCTACTGGTGTTGCAGGGCTTAGGCATGCTTTACACCTGAATTGAATCCTTCATAACATGACAGCCTACTCATCCATAACATTTTCTTTTTTTCAATTTGACAACTCTGCAGAAGGCTGGAAATTTGACACCTCACTTTGAACCGTAGGCCCTTTGTTGTAAGTCAAAAATTTACTGTGTCATGCTTTATACTTTATTTGGATTCACTTGGCTTCATATGCTGTAACATAATTCATAAATAATAATATACTGTCATAGCATATATATTTCAGTTTATATTATTATGAAGGAATTCCTCAATTTAATTTGTATATGTTTCACTTTAAATTGCTTTAACTTGTAAATAGGATTTAAAGAATGACATGGTATTTTCAACTTTTCTCCATAAAAAAAAGTGCAATGCTATATGTTTCACTTTAGATTGCTACAACTTGCAAATAGGATTTAAAGAATGATACGATATATATTTTCAACTTTTTGTCCATACTATAAAGTAATTCTATGGGGAATTGAATTCATAACATAACTAGGCATCGGATATCTATAACAAAGTCATAAGACTTGGACTTGGCTCAAACTCAAACTCAACAAAGACTTGACAATTTGGAAAACCATGAAATATAGATATTATTTAAGGATTTTAAGCTTTTACGATGCACCCTTCAATAAATCAACTTTAAGGACATAATAAGCTTATCAATTAGAAGCTACTTTGATCACATACACAAGTACACATTGATCAAATGAATACATAAGTGGATTTGAGTTGAAGAAAACAATTTTTTAAATATATAACCATTCTCAAGCATTTTAGGTGTATGATACTCATGGATTATGATATCCATGGCATCAAAAACAAAAATCACAACACAGAGTCATGAACTATGGTAGAGAGGAGCTTGTATCAATAGCTCTATGTGGGTCTTGCGTTTGACAAGATTGTAAATGTTGCTATAGTCACAAGAGCATTACTTAGGATAGGGATTGACTTGGTAAACCAAAAGTATAAATGTAATTTATTTAGGGAAAAGTTGAAAGAATAAAAAAAAAAATAGTTTTAGTTGGCATGGCCCAACATGACTTTTATTTTTTGGTTTCTAAAACTGGAGTAGAAGTTTGGGGTGGCAGCCTCTGGTGGGGTTGAGGGGTAGAGCCCTTTCTATGGGTTAGGAGGCATGCCATTTTTCACAATTTTATCACTGTTAACCAAGCTCCAAGAGTTGTCCAAACCCTTCAAAAAACACTAGTGTCAAAGGTAGATCCCAACTATGTTTTTTTTATAGTTAAGTTGTGGGGTTAGTGCCCACTCCCGATATAAAAACAAATGAAATTAAAGGTAACAACTTCAAACCCATGAACGGGGAGCACAAAAGACAATGAATTGACATAGAGGAAAAGGATAGGTGCAAAGAACCCTAAAGGGAGCTAGACTGGCAAAGATAAGACTCTAGAGAATTGGAAGGAACACGAAGAGGATAGAAACTATACATAACCGTGAACCTACCAAAAAACAAGAATAGGCCATCATGTCCGTTTGGCTAAGCCCTTCCTCTTGCTCCTAGTAAGAAGGACATCCATGGTCCACTAAGTTTCATCATCAATAGTATCTCAACCTTCTATCCGTAGTTTCTTCGCTTCAAATTTCTGTCCTTTCTTCTTCCTTGGAATGCTAATGTTTGGTTTTGAGATGCCACTTGCGATTTGGGCAATAGAGCACTTTCTTAGAGGGACAACTACATCATCATGGTCAATGAAATTTGGAATCATGTCATCAAGTTCCTCCATAAAAGGGAAAGTGCCCTCTGAATTAGAACAATCACTCTCTCGCTCAACAAGTTGATTAATTCCAAGAAAATCTTCTTTGGGAGGGTTTTGAGAAAGAGGTGGTTCCATAGAGGTTGTGGTACTCATCAAAATCATAGGTTTTGGCCATGTCTCCTTTTGGGGAACCTCAAACTTACCATGATTACACCAAATGAAGTCGACATCTAGAGAGTCGGGCTTTTTGATCCATTTTTTGAGGTTGGTCTTCCTTGATCTTGGTGGCCTATTTGAAATGCAACCAACATTTTTATGACCTATCATATTGCATCAGAAGCATCTAAATGTTAGGCCTTTGTAGTTTAAGAATTGAGTCCATGTGTCGAAGGAGGAATGAATTCTGACAAAATGAAACACAAGATTCAAAATATTGATCATAGCATAGACCCTTGTGTATCTGCTTAAAGAGTCCAGCGAATCAATGTCCCACTTTACAAAGGATCCCACCTAATCTATCATATTCTTAATGAGACATGTAACCCGCATGATCAAAGGGAGGTTATATAATCTGATCCAAATAGGAATAGAAGTAATTTTTGTAGCTGCTAGATCAAAAAAAGGGGACCAAGGGGCAATGAAGAGGCCCAACTACCATAAAACCAAGGGCCATTATGTTTCACAAAGTTGTTGTCATTTGTTGAATTAAAGCATAGAAGAAAGAAGCCAAAATCCAAAATTTCAATAGTAGGAGCGGCCATGCTGCTCCATGTAGACTTTGTCCATTCCACAAACAGTTCGAAAGGCAAGCATTTTTGTAGGAATATGAGGATATGAGATCAACTCACAACATCGAAAATAGCAACATTG